>JAULAV010001335.1:0-25001 GCA_030789695.1 Scilla litardierei | reverse complement strand
AATCTCAATATTACTAGACTTGTGTTGAGGTGAACTAGTCGTAACTGAATAGAGAACCAAGCTCACGCTCTCGTGATATTGCCGGTCTATAGCAACCTAGGATATGGCCCAATCTCTTACAAACCCTAGCCTAAGCCACTAGCATTAGGATCGACATCATCGTTCAATCGCCCCTCGAGCCCACTCTCGTGCAAACTCGAGTTACGATCTAGGTTGTGATAGCTCGTATTCATCCAATCTCTTGCAAACGAATATGGGTATAGATTTATAATAAAAATCCTAGCTTTGGTCCAATCTCTTGCAAACCAAGTCTAGAGAATCTCGATTATAAACCTAAATCGAATATTTAGGCCTTCCCATCGATTAGAATCCAATCTCTTGCAAACCCCAATCGATGGAAATCCCTAGCTATCCGTAATAAATCGATCACAACCCAACCTCCTAGCAATTCTAGCAATTTAGAAATTCATTCATCACAAAACTGAAATTAGATCCATATGGTTCATCTTCATGCCCTAGAACAACAAATCTACTCTAGCATAGCAATAACGATAGAGAAATCGATAAAAAACATTGCTTGCATATATAAAGATATCAAAACAAAGATTCAAGCAATAAGAACAAAATACTTAGCTTGATGAAGATCTTCAATCCAAAATACAAGCTTTTAGATCCAAAAGGGGGCCTAGGGCATGGCTTAACCTCTAAAAATAACTCTAAGAAAACATAATGGGAAACCCCCTCAATGACGGCTACAAACCCCCTTAAATAGCCCCCAAAAACCCTAGCAAAAATGCCCCTGCGCAGCCTCAAAATCGCAGTTTACGCTACAGGCAGCGCTGCTCACTCGGCCGAGTGACAAATGTCACTCGGTCGAGTGATAGACCCTGACAGATTCCAGAGAGTTGGGGGTCTTGGGGGTCGTCTCCTTGGGAGTCACTCGGCCGAGTGACTTTTCTTCACTCGGCCGGTGGGCGTTCTTCACTCGGGCGGACAGTCTTTCGTCACTCGGTCGAGTCGGTCTTTGGGAATCGACTGTACAAAAACAGTAAGTCTGGAATTTTTGTTGCCGTCGTCTTGATGCCACTCGGGCAAGTGGGTCTCCATGATTCGGCCGAGTGACATGGCGATGCTCGGTCGAGTGCACGCTGATATAGCTCTGTTGCATGTCCGATCTGGCCGGCCGAGCGGGCTTCCGATGGTCGGCCGAGTGACTCCTTCACTCGGTCGAGTGAAATGCTCAAAATGCCCAAACTTCATATTTTCGCTCCCTCGTCGCTCCTACGACGTTCTTTCTCCTTCCACTCCTCTCCAATAGCAAAATACCCCTCAAGAGAGTCGTCGGTGACACTCCGGAGTGGGTGCATCTCAGAATCACTCCAAATCGCTCCAAATCTCCTGAAATACGACAAAAACAACAAATCGTGAAAAGCATCGCAATATTGTCGAATAAACGTGAAAAAACATGATTTGAGCGATCTAAATGGCATGCAAACATGCAGAAAAAAGGTGTAAAATACAGAGTGATCACCTCCCATCATGCCTGCTACTACTCCTCCACCCGCTGATGCATCTAAGGGTAGAGCCTCCATGCCTCCTCCTCCGTATCCTCAGAGGCTTGCCCAAGCCAAGTTGGAGAAAAAGTACTCCAAGTTTATGGAGTTACTGAAGGGGATTCAGCTGAATATCCCATTCATTGATGCCATCACCGAGATCTCGGTTTATGCTAAATTTCTAAAGGATCTCATCACGGGGAAGCGAAGTCCGGAAGAAATCAAGTTGTTGGAGGATTCCACCTCCATTATCAAGAACCATCTCCCTCGGAAGCTGCCGGATCCGGGGAGCTTCACCGTGCCATGCTCCATCGGAGGAATGTTGTAACAACTGATTTTCATGTATCTGGATTTATTATATTATATTATATGTTTTGGTGGATTTTCTCCTTGTGTGTGGTTTTCTTCTCCGTAGCTTTCATTTTCGATCGTTTCGTCGCGTTTTCCTAGCTTCTTCTGTTGATCGTCGATTTTGGAGTAAGTCATTCGTGACGGGCTTCATATCGGTCATATCTTATTGTTAAATTAAGCCTAGGAGTCTTAGGAATCGATCCCGGAGCTTCGCGCTCCATTTCGGAACTTTTGGTGCACATTAGCCGGTGTAAGAAGGGGCACCGACCGACTAGATGACGATCCAGTCGGTCGGAAAACCTTCTTGAACCGACTAGTGGGATTTGTTAAATGTTCAGGAGTTACTGTTTATCGTTAGTCGGTCTAAGAACATTGGTCGATCGACTAGGTTGCAAACTAGTCAGTCAGCAATCGTTCTTTAACCGACTAGCTCTATGATCATTTTTGACACCAAGCACTATTCATTCTTAGTCTGTCTAAGAACGTTCATTGACCGACTAGATTCAAAACTAGTCGGTCAGTAGTTGTTCTTTGACCGACTAAATCTAAATCCTATTTTTGTACAGGAGTTACTGTTTGGACTTAGTCGGTCTGCGTTGGTCAACCGATCGACTAGTTCCCAAACTAGTCGGTCAGTGGTTGCTCTTTGACCGACTAATTCATTACCCAGATTTTTCCCTAATTTCGCTGCTTGGTGTTAGTCGGTCACAGCTAATCGACCGACCGACTAGTTGCTAAACTAGTCGGTCAGCCAACCTTCTTTGACCGACTAATCAGTGTCGAAACCCTAATTTCTGGGCAGCCGCCAGCACTTCCTATTTAAACCCCTCCCAAACGTTTTCTTCTTCTTCTTCTTCAACTCTAAACCTAAATTTCTCCCCCATTGAGCCCCCTACTACCTCAAACTCTTATTCCTTCATCCCAAGCCCAAAATCCATCATCCAAACCCTCACTTAACACATTCTACCTCTCATCTTCCTCAAACCTTCATCAAATCCCCAAAATCCCCCAAAACCCCATTTCTCCAGAATTTCCCCATCTATTCCAGATCTGAACCCTAGGTTCCCCGGAGCGTTTCTTCCGTTGTCGTGCTTGCTCGGCATCATTCTTCCGCTTCCGATACGGTAATAATCGATCTCTTAATGTTTTCATAACACGTTATGTTTTTGTGAAACCCTAATGAATGAATGTTGTCTTGATGATTGTTTCTCCATAACAGCGACTTCCCCGTAGATTAGCGTCCGTGAGACGAACCCTCGTTGATCGTCATCCTCGGTGCTAGGCAAGTGAAACTTGCCACTTAGGGTTTGGGCCATGTCTTAAGGCATTTGCTTGTTGTAGGCGTAAAAGAGACTAGGCGACGAAATGATACTCGCCTAGGCGCAATTTTCGGAACTAGCTTGACAACGAAGCTAGGACCGTCATTTATCATGTTGCATAACTATCATGTCATGTTTAATTATGATTAACGGTACGCGAATAATTGGTCATCCATGCTATCCATGTTGTATGTCGCATTCGTAGCACACGCTACAATACTTGTGTTTCCTGGCCCGTGTTCCAGAAGCGGGCTACGTGAGTTGGTTGATAGCCAATGCCCGACCTACTTGTTTACCGGCTAGGCACCTGCGTTGCAGGCATAACCCTACGTCATACATGTTAAATACACTTCCTGGCTCGTGTTCCAGAAGCGAGCATTCCGTGTTCGGGGTAATTCCCTGGCTCGATACACGTGGAGGGGTAGAGATAAACAGTCACTTGAGCTTAGGAGTTGGCCCGATCAGCCACTCTAGCCAACAGGCGGAATCTCTGTGCACAACTTGTTTACTTGACTGTTCACTTGACATGAACCACTTGACTTGTACTTGTCCGTGTTTTACTTGTTATCCGTGACATACTTGCTACTTGTACTTCCCTTTACTTGTCACTTCCATACTATACTTGCCATGCCATGCATCATACTATAACTGCTAGGTTGCTAGTTTACCTTACCTTCAGTTTCCTTGCCCAAGTCTTTTAGACTTGCTGACATGTGCCCCTTTACTCTTTTGGGTGACACATGTTAGATCCCGAGCCTGAGTCCGTTGTTGAGGACGAGGTGTTTGCGGACGCCGTGCCCGAGTCTGTGTTTGGCGAGGAGTACGTGGACACTGGGGACCAGTCCTAGTGTCTTCGTTGAGCTTTCCTCTTTTTCTTTTAGACTGCTGTTTTGTTGTCGGTGCGTAGCACCTATACTCTGTTTACGTTTGTCTTTGTTTGGCCTTGTTCTGGGCCTTTAGACTCTTTCTTTTAGCCTGGTGGCTTTTCTGGATGTTGAACTTAATTTTAATGTTGGACATTTTCTGAGATTGAGATTTGTTTCTGCCTCTCCTTGTGTTATTATTGTTGTTCCGCTTGTGGTTACAGGGACCTGCTTATGTTTTATTGACGCTTATCGGGTTTGGGGCTTCACAGCTCCACTCTCGTGCGGACCTTTTCACGTCTCGCCTCCATTTTAGGGAAGCGGGGCGTGACAAATGTCAATCAGCAAAGCGCTAATTGATCTAGGGGCTAGCATCAGCCTGATGCCCCTTTCTATCTTCAGAAGGCTCCAGACAGGAAGCGAGCTGGAACCTACTAGCATGTCAATCCAGCTCGCCGATCACTCTATCACCTACCCAGTAGGGATAGCAAGGGACGCGATCCTCCAGATACCTCTAAGGCTATGCGTCCCAGTTGATTTTGTCATCATGGACATGCCGAAGGGATGAAGCTCTCAGCTAATACTCAGTCGCCCCTTCATGGCGACGGCCGGTGTGCTTATAGACGTCCGAGAAGGAACCCTCTCCCTCAATGTGGGAAATATTGAAGCTGAGTTCCGGCTGCAAAAGCCGATGAAGGAGCGTGCCCACGAGGAAGGAGCTAGTTACCTGGAGCTTCTGGAGGAGGAAGTGATTGAAGACTTTTCTGCTGAAGGGGTCATGAAGGACCCGGTCAAAGCAAGCATTGACGACGACGGCGACCCAACGTAAAACAAAGCAGTCGCTGCATACATCCAAGTATTGGATGAGGAGTTTCAACGCCGTCTGACAAATCATCTAGCATCGGAGGTCACATCTTACATGGAGGAGAGTGTTGGAGTAAGCGGAAGTCAAACACCCGCCGAATTGCACCACCCCGAGGATGACGCGCGACCATCGCGCTCACCAAACGAGAATTGATATATCATGGGGAGTCGAGCTCATGACTGAAAACGAGCGCTTATTGGGAGGCAACCCAATTCCGTAGTTTTTGAAATTTCTTTCTCATTTTCTTATTTTCCTATTTTTATTTCGTGTTTTTAGGAAAAAATCGCAAAAATTAAAAAAAATTTGACGATTTTGTGTTTCGTGTAGGATGGAACATCGGGGGGCATGCACATGGACATTATAAACGGAAGAAAGCTGGAGGAAGATAACAAAGTTGAAGATTTGAGAAGGAAGTGAAAGGGAAAGAAGGAAAAGGAGCTACAGCAAACTCGGCCCGAGCAGATCAGCTGCTCGGTTGAGTCGAGCAGACACGGATACTTAAGCTCGGTTTGAGCAGCATGCTACTCGGTCTAGTTTTACAGGCTGAAGATTTTGGTGAAAACGTCATTCTGCCAACCCGGGTAGAGCACATTGACTCGGCCCGCGTAGGATATGACTCGCCCCGAGCACAGACCTGCTCGGTCGAGTACTACAGGGAGCCCAAGTTGGAGCGAAAACGTCACTTTGTCGACCCGGGCGGAGAATTATTGGCTCGGCCCGAGCACCAAACGACTCGGAGGGAGTATTTCGTTTAAAATTTCTAAGTTAACCCGAGCCGAGCAGTATACCTACTTGGCCCGAGTCTTGTCGTTTTATTTAAAATTTCTCTCACTTCGACACGAGCCGAGCTGTACATGGACTCGACCCGAGTCATGTCGGGTTTCACTACGACGCCCGCTTCTTTTAATCTCGCTGTTAAATCTCTTTTACCCAAACACTTTTACCCCCACCTGAAATCCCCCCCCCCCCCCGAGTCCCTCCCCTAACCCTACTCGTTCGCCCTCACCCCAACCGACTTTCACCTACGCCTCCGCCGCCGGCTCTGCCGCCTTCGCCGCCGCTCGCCGATAAACACCACCACCCCTCTCTCTCCCCCTTCCCCCATCTTTACCCCCCCTGCCTCCCCTAATTCCCCCCCCCCCCCCCCCCCCACGCCGCCCTTCACTGCGGAGGGCGCCGTCGACGGCACCACCTTGGTCGACGGCGCCGCCGCCTGTAAACCCCCCTCATCGGAACCCCCCATCTCCCCTGCTCCCTCTCCCGTCGTCAAACCCCCATCAGAACCCCCCCTCATCACCCAGCTAAGGCGACGGCGCCGTCGACGGCTCCACCGTCGTCGACGGCGCCGATCACCATCCCTCCGATAAACCCCCCCACCCACCGCTCGCCTGACAAACCCCCCAATTACACCCCCCACGGCCAAATTCCACCCTATCTCGCCGATCACCCCGTCGGTGATTCGCCTCCCCCGAGTCGTGCCCTAGAGCACGACTTGTTTCGTAACCCACCCCGAGTCGATCGACTCGGTCTACGATCCACCCCGAGCCCCCCTTTCTCCTAAGTGCACAACTCGAGCCGAGCTGTACCCAGCTCTCCCCGAGTCACAATTAATTCTATAATTACCCCGTTTCTATTCGATTTTCTGACATTCTGATGGTTTCATTTGGTAGGTACTCTGTTCTTACGGCAGTAGCAGTTGTGTGGATCAGCTTGGGGGATCTTTCACGTGTCCACACCACCCACACACTCGGTACACTCTTTCCTTGCTCTATTTTGCGTACCATATTATTATTCTGCTCACGTCACCATGGTCCGCACTCGCGGATCGACGACCCTTTCCATCCGTGGGAAGAGGCCGTCTTCTGGCCCATCCTCTTCACGTCCCCAGCAGCGTGCATGCACCACTTCCACTACCACACCCCCTGTCACATCCACCATCCCTGCCACTGTCACCACTACCACCGCTACCATCCCCTCCACCACCACACCTATAGGATCAACTTCTATCCCCTCCACCACAGCTGTCGCATCGCTATCACCCTCCTCACCCCCTAGTGATGACCCCACAGCGCAGATCCCCACCCACGGCATCACTTTCCGCGATAGAGCACATAGATCACGATATGTCAGGCTACACCATCGCCGTCTGATCCCCACAGTTTTCGTTCACGTCCCAGCCCTTACGTCCCTGGGCATTCTCCAGGGCGTCCACCACCTTTACCAGGCAATCGGTTTCGATCGATTCATAGGAGTGCATGCCCCCACATACACCCGACTAGCCCTTGAGGGTCTTAGCTCCCTCACTTTCACCGACGCAGGTGATGGCATTACTTTTCGGCTCCTGGATCACGAGTACACGGTCACTTTCGCTATGATCCAGGACTACTTCCACTTCCCTGCCGTCCCTAACCCTAGGGCAGCCTTTTCCCCTACCCACGACCTAGACAACTTTAACGCTCGCACCTTTTGTCAGCGTATTTCTGGACTGCCTGAATACCGCCCCATCCAGGCGAAGGCATCGTGCATTGTGCACCCGTGCCTTCGCTACACCCAGAGGCACCTAGCGTACACACTATTTTGCAGACCTGAGGTTGGGAGTATGTCCCTCCCTGAGCTTACCCACCTTTGGGGTATGACTCGACCTCGTAGACTCCTCCCAGATGGCTTCGCGAGACCATTCATGCTTTTTGACGCTGCTTCATGGCTGTGTCAGAGACTCTACCAGACAGCCACCTCTTACCACGCCACGGATATTTGCTGCGGTGGTTTCTTTACCATCTTCGCTAGGATGTTAGGTATCCCACTCCCCGATGACTTGCACCTCCCTCCTGGCCCGACACGCCTCACCACTGGCGTGCTCGAGCACATGCAGATTCTCCACCCTTACGGTGCTCGTCACTGGCGTTACCTCGTCGGCACTGGCCATGACACCCATATGATCCTTCCTGCCCCTCACCTGACGCATATTCCTGCTTTCCAGCTCGACTGGCTTATTCCTCAGGTTTTCCCACTTCCCCCCATTCATGACCTTGAGCCTCCAGGAGCACCGGTAGAGGCTCTCGCTGATGACCCCAGCCAGCACTCCTCTGATTTCGAGCTCCTCGATATATCCACCCTGGTTGCTGGTCTCCCTGTTCCTCCCGCTCACACATCTTCAGGATCTGCCGATTCCACCCTCATATCTGCTGTTTCTACAGTCATTGAGTCGTCGGGGAATGTCCTCACTTCCTGCCCCGACACTCATATCACTTTTGTCGATGTCTCTGTGCCTGAGGGAACAGATCTACCTTTTTCCGACGACGTTGTTGATTTGGATGCTCCCTCACTCGACCTTGTCCCCACCCTCCCCCCACTCTTGGAGCTTATGGCTTCTGCCCCACTGCTTGGCACCACCTCCTCCTCACCGTCGGTTGTTTTCACAGAGTCTGTTGCGACTTCTGTCCATACTTCTGTGTCGACGACACCTCCAGATTTTCTCACTAGCTCACCTTTGCCCATATTCCACGCTCGGCCCGGTGCCTCGACTGTATCGGGCCGCTTATCATGAGTAGTGACCTATCGACATGCCACACGTACCCACCCCGACCCTCGATCCTCAGACTCTCGCTTGAACGCCCTCGAGGAGTTGACCTCCCGCCTACATCGGGATTTCGACGACTTTCGCCACGAGTCTAGGACACATAGATCTAGGGTAGAGTCGGATCTCACCTCCATTCTCGACCTGTTGAGACACCGTGGCACACCTACAGTGATACTTTCTCACCCTCCCCCGCCTAGGCCGTCTACTATGGCTGACCCTGCACAGCTCAGTTCTTCACTCCAGCAGGCTTCTACAAAGCCTACGTCTTCCACCCTAGAGCCGTCAGCCACAGTCGATCCTCTCACAGCCATGGTCCAGTACACTTCCGAACCCTCCTCCTCCACCATAGACCCCACTTGCAGCCCTCCCCACATATCCCTGCCACCAGACTTGCCACCCACCGCCCCGGGTCCACCCATCACCACCCCCCAGAGGGTGGTGCCTCTGCTTGATATAGTCCTATCCAGTTTTGTCCTCCCCCATATTATTTGTGCCCATCTGTCTTTGCGGGGCCCTTCTTTACCACAGCTTGGGGGAGGATACACACCCATGCATTTGCATTGCATCATATCATTCTTTTTATTTTTATTTCTATTTTTCTCTTTCTTTCATTTACATAGTTTTTATTTTAATTTTCCCACACGCCCCACACCTCAGCATCATCTCCCTCTCACGAGCGATTTCTTAGCAGTGAGGACACTGCTAGGTTTAGCTTGGGAGATGAGCATTCCCGCTTTATTTTTATTTTTACTTTTATTTTCGCATTTCCTCCCTTATTTTCAGTTTTTATTTTACTTTTTCGCCGCTTTACCGTCACATTCTACTTTTTCTCATTTGGCATCATATCTTCTGTTTTTCTCCATGCATGCATTTTCCTTCTATCTATTTCCCCTTTTTCTCTGTTTCTTTTTATTTCTGCTAAGGATGGTCTAAATGATGATATCTCTCTAGGCTTTACTAGTTTTTAGCGATGCTTACCTCTTTGACATGCTATTAGGATTAATTTCAGCTTTATTATCTATATGCATGTATTTCTTTTGATGATCTGTCTGATTTAATTCCTGATATGAATTGAAGTCAATTGCATGAATTAGGATCTAGTATGATCTATATTGGGAAACGCACCCAGGTTCACGCATCACTGAACACTTGGAGCACCTGTTTTTATTATCTTATTCACTTCTGTTTGCATGCCTGTTGACATTGTGATTATTACCGCATGCTATTTTCAGTATTCATTTAGAGAAGTGAAATACCCATGCTATATATGAGTTTAGTTAGAGTTTTATTTTATCGAACTGATGTGCACCCTCTTATGAGTGAACCGAGTGTCCCATTATCTTCCTTCTCCACATATCTATTTTTTCTCTACATATCAGTTGGTTACACCCCTATAGCTACTTTATTGCATCTCACTTCCCATGTATAAAAATAAAAGGTATAGCTTCTTTTCTTTAAAAAAAGGAAAAGAAAAGAAAAGGAAAAAAATAAATACCATTTTGTGTTATTTCACTAAGAAGCTATATCTCATTCTGGGAAGAAAACTTAAAATTCCATATCATTTTCATTGATGTGATGCCTCAAGCTAAGCTTGGGGGAGTAAACCAACTGATCATATGAGTGAGTTTGACATTAGAATGGAGACGGTGCACGTCGGGGAGATTTAATAAAACCCAAACTTTACGAATTACTTTAGTTTTGGGGATTTTTCACGTATCGATTTGAATATCTGAATAGCATGATCTTTCTATTCTCTATCGCATGTTGCGTGAATCTTTTGTGCTCCTTGTGTTTCTTTGATTGAAAGGGCGTTGTCAACTATTTTATACTAGACTCTAAGGATTGCATGAAATTGATAGGATTTGACGGTGTTATTTCAGTAGATCCTTATTCTGTGCCTGCATTACATAACGTATGATATATAAAGCTTGAAATTACCAAAAGCATGCATGTTTAGCACTCGAAGCATCGTGATAGACTTTTTAGGCCTGAGATCTGACCGATCATCCTTAGCATTTCTCTCTTGTTTCTCTCTTTTTGTTTTTCACTTCTTTTTGTTTTTCGTTTTCTTATTTTCATTTTGTTTTCCTCCCGGCATACCGATTATTCATCTTCCTCGAGGATGAGTAAGAGGTAAGCTTGGGGGATTTTGATGTGTCCATATTTTGCATCATTTTCATATCATATTTCCATCGCATTGCATATCATCTCCGTTTCCAAATCCCACATTTTACTGCGATTTTGGTATTTCTGACGATATTTCGAGTTTCGTAGTATATTTTGAGTTTTTAGGGATTTTGGAGCGATTTGGACCCCGCCTGGGTTTGGACACATCCGACGTGCTCAAGAGCTTGTTGGCGGGGCTCTGGAGGAGTTCGTTGCATTCTCGGAGCTATTGGAGGAGAGAAAGAGGAGAAGAAGGAGAAAGAGAGCAGACAGAGAGAGAGGCAACTGCAGACAGCATTTTCCCAGAAAATGCTCGGCCCGAGCAGCTGCAGCTTGGGCCGAGCCATGACATGCTGGAAGAGCTGCAGATACGGTCGACTCGGGCCGAGTAGCACATCTGCTCGGCCAGACAGCACGCCCCGAGTAGCCCCCGAGTACACCCTAGGCAGCTGACCGAGTCATCCATTCCGAGCCCGAGCAGCATGCGACCCGGGCCGAACCTCTGCCCGAGCAGCTCAGACTCGGGCCGAGTCACATACTCGGCCGACACTTCCTGGGGCATTTTTGGAAGTTCTGTTGAACGTGAGATGTGCACGATTTTGCGTAGCTGAAGCTCACGACTGCGGGCTCAGCGTTGGGGAGACTATTCTGAGTTTTGTTTAGGGATTTTTTTGGAGACCTCTTGGGCGAATTTTTGTAGGATTATTTTTTGGATTAATTTTTGTAGCAAACTCTGGATCGTTAATTGAAGATTATTGATGCTTTCTCTGGATTTGTTCTTCATTCATTCTCACTGTAAGTAATTTTTAGCCTTAATTTCTTTTGTTGCAAAAAATGTTTTCCTACGCGAATTCAATATTTTTGTGCGATCCGATCACCATGAGTGAGTAGATCCTCTCTAGGGCCTATGGGTGAACCCTAGGATTTTAGGGGAAAATGTAGATCTGGATCCCTACGTCGAATTGGGGATATAGGGTTGTATCTCGGTAGATCCTACTGAATCCGTAGATAACCCGTACTGAGATCATGCCCACGGTCTGTGGAATTGATGTTCTGAAGGGGTATCTAGGGATTCGAATAGGGAAATCGGTGGATCCAATCAAGGCGCGTGACCATGCCCGGCTCGCACCTTGAGGGGATCCATCGACGAACTATATCTCTACGTCGATGGCTACCGCCATTGCATCGACGAGAGCCACCGAAATACCCCGCAATTCTAACCCACGAGAGTGGTACGAATTTGGGGATTAATTCCCTAGCCCTAATGCAATGTAAGGAACCTATTCAACATCAACCCCAACGATCCTAGCGGCGATCCCAAAAGCCCTAGTTTCTTTTATTGTATTACACAACAACAATCGTCAACCCAAACCTTTCCCTCCGACCGCTACGACACTTCTAGATTTAGAAATAGACTGAGATTGCCACGAACACTATCACCGTCCCTGTGGGATTCGGCTATCTTATATACTATAACTCGACACCGTTCGCTTGCGGATTGAACCCGAAGACGTAGCCTAGGAGCCATATCACGCCTGGCGATTGTGACACCGCCAGGTGGGTCCTAGGTGTAGATTGCGGGTGCGATCACTGGACTTATGAGGAGTTAAGGTGATATGGGATGCCCACAGGGCAATATATCGTGAGATGATGTGTGTTGATCTTATCTCACTCGCACCCCCCGAGAGAGGGGTGGGCAAAGTTCGAGAGGCCTCGTTAAAATTCATCAGTGCTCGTGTACCACTGGCGGGGTCGTTTGAAAGCCACCCTCCTGAGGTGAGGTCCAGTCCCTAATACACTGTATAGTGTTCCAGTTTCCAACTCAATAAAAACATGAAATGTTGCCTTGTCTTACTTCTTTATGTTACTACAGTCGTACTGTTTCTTAGTAGTTCTATTAGACCATAAATAAAAAGATAAATAAAAGTAAAAATGTTCCTCTCTAGTTAGGTTTTCCTACTGGACACGCTGTGACGTGTCCACGGTGTCTTTCAAGACCAGCACAGTAATGAGATGAGCCAGAGCCGAGGGAGCTTCCACATGTAGAAGACTCTCGCCCTTCAGACACGTAGAACTAGTTTAGGGATTGTTAGTTGTCCCCTTTTTGGTGTTCTTTTGTGTGAGGACTTTCGTATGTATATGTGTTATATAGCGGTGTCCTCCCTATTGTACTTTGCAGATGCTTTAGTTGTACTTTGTATCTGCTCAGATATGTTGTGTAGTTTCTCAGTTGAACTTAGTACTTGTATATGACTTTGTGACAAATAGTACTTTTACTATTGTGATTGGAGCTCTTGTAGTTTCTTTTTCTACTGTTTGTGTTGTCCCAGCATATGCAGTGACATGCTTGTAATAAAATCAAATTTTACGCTTGGTGAAATACAGCGGCATGTTATACACCCATCTTCCATTTGTCCGGTACAACTTTGAAAACCCAGGGTATTTGGCTGAATGTGGCGTGACAGTGGGGGTGCGGCTACATGTCGCTGCCATATAAATCGATAAAATTATGTTTTTTTGTTATTTATGTAAATCATAGTAAAAATTAGATTTTTGTATGGTCTAGGCATAAGAACATGATTTTGCACATTTGATCTTGGTGTAAAAATGTAATTTTTGATCTAAAAAATTACATCTATGCATAAAAATATGATTTTGATCTAATAAAATTAGATCTAGGACACGCAACATCATGATCGTGATAAAAATAAGAATTTCATGATTTGTATGAATACCTCTAAACAAGCACGGAGCTACATGGGGGCAGGGGCGCACATCCCCCCCCCCCCCCCCCCAATTGAGGAATGAAGTAAGGTTATATAATTTTGGGTTTTGTTTAAGCTGGAGATAAAGGTAGCAGGGTGGATGGTGATTATGTTCTTTCGTTGACTGTGGCGGGTTCGATTCCTGATCTTAACAAATAAATGTTGTTTTGAAAAAAATACATCTTCGATTTTAATTGGCCCACTTCGATTCCTGTCGCTTTTTTATTCCCATATAAATTTTGAGTCCTAGGTTAGGTTTTTGATCCAATTCTTATTTTTTTCTTCTTGAGATTTTTATCTGATCTGGGGGAATTTTGTGTTTCACGGTTCCGAATTCCAAGGCGCGTTATCGATGGTAGGGTTAGGGTTTTTGCTCGATTCTTATTCGTTTCTTCTCGAGATTTTTTGATTTGATTTGGGGGAATTTGGTAAATGAATCTGTGTTTTGATTCTTGGATTTAGTGGAATTTGATGATCTGAATTTTTGATTCGTATTCTTCTTTACTTGTGATTTTGTGCAGGTATCTCCGGTAAATTGGGGGAGATCAAGCGCTAGCATAAGGGTGTCTTAAAATCGCAGAGGGGCATCTTAAAATCGGTGTGTTACGGGATCTTTTTGGGATGTATTTCGATTATCTTGTCAGGTTTAGGTTTTTTTTGGTCAAATTCATCTATTTCTCTTTTAATTTTGTTTAGTGTGGGCGTATTTTAGTTTTCATTTCTACATCTCACAAATCCATTAGTTTTAATTTCATTGGCGTTTGTTAAAATTGTTGCCAGTCTAGAAAGCTTATGCATGCCATGAAATAAATAATTGACGAGACTATTAATGATGAAACTATTAGTATAGTTCATGCTACATTGATGAATATTGCCTCTTTTGTGCATCGGGACGAAATTTGTAATTTGTAAGTCGTTAAGACCATCTTGTCAACGGATGCGCTTGAGTCAATGAAATTTTTTATTTTTTTTATAATTTTGTAATAAAAAAATTGTGTGGTGCCCCCGAAATTTAATTCCTGGATCCATCACTGCATCTAAATCCGTCTTCCAGATCTAGCGATGGTTGAGACGCCTACGCGAGATTTGGATCTGGTTTCTCAACGTCTGAGCAGCTATGATCTTTTGATCCTCCGTCGTCTGTCAAGGCTTCTGTAACGATCCAATCTCTTTCTCTCACTTGGTTAGAACGTACTAATAACGTGTGAGGAGGTGGTGGCTACAGAAGTCCGTAGCCTTATATATATACTAGTCTATAACCCGTGCCCGAGGGCACGGTTCAATTTAGATATTTCACACTCAAAATCTTAGTTCCCCCGAAAATGTGGGCACGATTCATTGTAGATATTCCCCCCTAAAAATCTTAGTTCCCCCGAAAATGTGGGCACGATTCATTGTAGATATTCCCCCCCTCAAAATCTTAGTTCCCCCGAAAATGTGGGCACGATTCATTGTAGATATTCCCCCCTCAAAATCTTAGTTCCCCTGAAATTATGTATATGATTCTTTTTAGAAATACCCCCTCAAAATCTTAGTTCCCCTGAAATTGTGTATATGATTCTTTTTAGAAATACCCCCTCAAAATCTTAGTTCCCCAATCAAAGTCTTAGTTCCCCAAAATTTAGGTCACCTCAAGAGATTTTAGTTCTCACATTGCTTAATTACTCAAAAAAATTTTAATTACTGACAAAAATGTTTGTCCCCCAATATGTATTTCGTTTATAATTTTTTTGTAAAGTTAGTTGCATTTTCCCCACATTTTTTAGACATCTATTCTATAAAGATGGGAGCTAAAACACATGTTACAGTATTAAGATACATGAACAAACATAAAAATAGATATGGACGTAAAAATTAGCCATGTCACCAAAAGCTAGGAGTGCGAAAGTTAGCAGCATTGATCAAATTATGTGTATTAGCCATGTCACCACGTTCCCCCCAATCACATCCAACCATGAAAACAATTGAAATTGGTGAAGTAAAAAACCATGCAAGCAACTATTGAACTTTACATTTCTAACATCAAAAAGTAACACCTTAATAATGTTACACAAAAGTAATGTAGATCCAGTTCTAGTAGTCTAAGCCAAGTAACACCATAATAATATTTACATTTGTTACATCAAAAATACTTCTGTTACATCAACGCTGTTAATACGCAATCCATCATGGTTCAACAGGAAACTTCCTCTTCATTACAATATAAAAGGAATGCGTGTCAATCTCAATCCAACAGCGTGTGTCATCTGGATGCACAATAACCTAGGTAATTACAAACGTAAATTGGTTAAAGAAATAAAGAAATATGTGATAACATTAATATTTAAACTTAAAACGCTTTTACCTTATGCGGGGGGAGCATATGTGGACGTGCTTTACGGACCCAATCAAGCTCCTTAAGAACTAACTTCCAATTCTATAAAACAAACGATATTATGTTGATATTCAATGAAAATGATAGTGTGGGAATAAAATTCTAATAGTTTTTTACATTACCTCCATAACACATTTTTCGGGTGCATCAATATTCCCTGTCACCTGTGCATCTACAATTCTTTTTGCTTCTTGCTGTTAATAATAATAATAATAATAATTTACTAACTTAAAAAGTCTTAATATGAAAATGATAACTTATTTATTGATCAGCATACCTTGTCCCACCAAATTCTTTTATAATCACGCAACTTGACAGCTATATTATTGGCAGCAAGTAACACAACCTATAAGAACAAAAAATATTAAGAAATCAAATGAAATGAAATAAAATAAAATAATAAATAGTTATGATTAAAGACTTGCAGTTTTAAACAAATCTGCATCCACCTGTATATAAAAATACAAACAAATATTTTAGCTAACCATTCATATTGAAAGATTCAAATTGAAACAAATAATAAGGAAAAAATGATTTTTACTTAAGTTAAAAATTTCTTACCTCGCCATATATAGTGACGCCAATCCACATTATGCAGCTAGTGGCTATATGATAATGGTGTACCTGTATGGTAGACAACAGTCGATAAAAAATTTTTTTAAAGAACTATTTACAAAAAAATAGTGGAATTCACATACACGATCATAGCAAAACATCTGGATAAACGATGTTTAATGTTTTATTTGAATGAATAAAATAAATAGAACTATTTACAAAAAAATTAAACTACTAACTTACAATATTAATCATATAGTGGAATTCATAGCAAAAACATCTGGATAAACGATGTTTAATGTTTTATTTGAATCGGCCGGAAGAAGGACACATACACGATCAAAAGATGTGCACCGTGAAAGTGCCACATAAAGATGTCCATGACTGAAAACTGGGGTCCGCAAATCCACTCCAACAAACTTTACAGATTGTCCCTGAGCTTTATTAATTGTCATGGCATAAGTTACACGGACAGGAAACTGCCGTCTTGTCATATGAAATGGTAATGTTGTAGCCGATGGTGACAAAGATATTCTTGGAATAAACACAAAACTACCGGCTTTATCCCCATTTAAAATTTGAGCTTCAATGACATGTGATGCACATCTGACAACCATCAATCGAGTGTCATTGCAGAGCCCATCTTTTGGTGCAATATTTCGTAATAAAATAATAGGACAACCCACCTTAAGATCAAGTTTAAATTGTGGCAACCCAGGAAGATCCAAAGAGTTTATGTACTCAGTTGGAAATCGATTTATAATGGTTGGGTCTGTTTCATCATTTTCAGACAGGCTGTCTGCAGCTAGATACGTAATCTTTTGTCCCGGAAAAATGTGTAATGCAGCAGCATTTATAAAAGCAACATCATCATTCCGTGCAGAAAGAATTATTCGTTCAGTCAGGTATGCCGGAGTCACTGCACCCTCAATATCAAGCTGCGGATAAATTCGAAGTAATAACTCGTTTAAATCCTTGCACCTGAATATGTGAGAAGGAAGTTCTACCACCTCTGTAGGATTTGTGCCAACCTAATACATTATATAGATAAAATTTAAGTTAAGGAATGGCTAAGATAAAAATAGTAAGTAAAATTAAATTAGGCATGAAATAAAATACCTCCAAAATGAATTTTGCAAAATTTGCATTCTCAACCGATGAGTTATTTAACCGCATATTTTGATCCAAGATCAAAACTTGTACAGAGCACTATAATACAGATCGTCTCAATGAGGCACCAACAATTTCTTCTCGAACCCCCTTTGGTATGACGGGCAAGATTTGTCGGAAATCCCCACCAAGAACAACAGTAATACCACCAAATGCTCTGGGATTATCACAAATATCTTGTAATGATCGATCCACTGCCTCAACACAGTGCCGATGTTGCATAGGTACTTCATCCCATATTATAAGTTTTGCTTTTCTGAATAATTGAGCTTGCATGAATTGCTTGCTAAAATTACAAATTGAAGTATCATGCACATTTAACGGGATACAAAATGTGGAATGTGCAGTCCGGCCTCCGCTAAGCAGCAATGATGCAATACCGGATGACGCGACGGTGATAACTATATGTCCAAGACTACGCAACATTGTTGCAAGTGCATTGTACAAAAAAGTCTTTCCAGTTCCAGCACCGCCGCTCAAGAAGAATGTAGTACCTTTATTTTCAAATACAGATGAACTAATTTTCGAGTAAGCATGGCGTTGTGCATCATTGAGGCAATCAATGTCTTTTTGAGCATCCATTTGTTTAGCCTTATTTATAAGTTCCTGATGTTCATACAACAATCTATTACCAACAATTGCATTCCAATCTCCAACAGGAAGTGGCATTGGTGGGAAGTCAGATAGACACTTACCGTACTCCTGAAGCAATTCATTGATAAGGAATAATCCATAATCTTCAAGTTGGCATTGAGATGGGAAAGAAATTGCAAATAAAGTTTGCAATTTATGTGGAAGATCATCGCAAATGTGCATTGAAAATTCATTCCATAATGCAAGGGGGTCGATCGGTAAACATTCGATAAGAATAATGCAAAACAGTCTTCGTAACTGATATCATGTTTTCATAATTAAAGCCTCGGAAAGACATTGTCTCCACTCGGAATCATCTTCAAGAAGACCTCTTGCAACACATGTTGCTATGAATGTAGGGTACTCGATAGAATTGAATGTGCGTAAATTTTCCCACGATGTTGGCCCTTTAACAACTGTTAGTAGCAACCGTAGATAAAATCTCTCACCAGAATTAGGGGAGGCAAAATACATTCGGCCAATTGCATATCCGAATTGTCTTGGAGTCCAGACCTTTGTTGACGAATGCCACACAAACTTTTGAGGAAATTCTTGATATGTGAGATCATGTGCAGACTCATGTAAAGCGCAACATGTAAAAAATTCAGTCAAAGTTGTCTTATCATTTTCAGCCCTAGACCTTATTACATCTACATCTTCATCTGGATCAAAAATAACACGGTGTTGCCCTGGTAAATGAAGTATCAATCTTTGAACTGACGGAATCTCTTGATGCAAATGATGCTCGAATATTCGCCAAGCTGCCTCAGGTGGTCCAATATATCTTACATCAAGGTATTGTTGGATCTCATTTACTGCGCCCAATACCATTGTGGTCCGATCATGACCTTTATAAATATACTTATGAATGTACTTCACACATCTTACCCCAGCACAAACTTCGACATTAATGTGGCAGTTAAAGCGCCTTGAGAGATACCTGTTGTGCGGCACAACATCGCGGTTATCAACCTGATGCCCCCTTACAGTATATAGATGCCCATTACTACGACGACGGTAAATAGGATATCCATCACGATCCAAGGTTGTTGCATCTGCATAATTTCGAGGGTATTTCTTAGTACACTTACCATTTTCCATGCATGAAGCATTTGGATTTCGAGCACCACATGGTCCATGTACCATACATTTTGACACAGTATCGAATAATGCAGGATCTTGAGCAGGATCAGGAAATTCAGCACATACAATTCTATCCACTTGATCACATGTATGAATCTTATCGGGTCCACGAAGAAAGAAAAGAGCATGCATATATGGAAGACCCCGTTTCTGAAATTCAATTGTAAATACATGTGCTACTTTCTTTCCAAATACATTATTGCCATCAATCTCCTTCATCAAAACCTTTCTTTTTAACTCAAATACACGTGCAACTAAATCTGGACGGTCGGTAGCCTTTTGATTGGGCAGTAGAGCCGAAGTAATTTCTGGCCACTTTGGATTTGCGGTCATGGTAAGAAAAATATCCGGGTGCTGGTTATAACGTGTGATAGCCATCGAGTCTTGAAATATTTCAAACATGTGACGTGCACTGCCAGTGAAAGATGAAGGAAGTATCATGCGCTGTCCAATTTGGTCGCATCTGGCATATGCATCGATATCTGCAAGACCCTGATAGAGCTCTGAGCGGAGTTTTCGTTGGTTAAGTTTGATGAATGTCAAACGATGTTGCTCAATTGCTGCCCAAGCATCAACTATGAACTCCTGGAATAACTTTTCAGCTCTCAAAATTGAAGAATACTTGTTCTGTCTTTCAAACAGACTGTAGCTATAAAACTCACACATGGTCAGGCGTCTACTTGATGCTATGTTTTGAACTGGATCCCACTGCTTCAACTCATGTTCCCATCTAAGCTGACCATCAGGAAATAATAAGACGTAGTGTAATGGTAAGTATGCAGGATGAGTCTCATTGATTTACATTAATTGATGATTTCCTCGAAGATGTAAAACTATATCTCGAATCCCGGAAGGTCGATAGCCATCGCGAGGTAAAATAACCGCAATCTCATCTACGGTTGGGAGGTTATAACGGCGACGATCCTTGTTTGAATTGTAATGCAGATATACAGGAAGATCATGACCACATGAATCTGCTTGAGATAAAACAGAATACGCCTGACAATATAGTTTGATGAATGGATTTATGCCCGATAAACAATTTTGAATTATTTGTAAGACATCCTTGCTCAAATGTGGATTTCTATTACTTCGGAACTCCATACACTACTGGAAAATTGGACATTAGCCACGGACAAATCCGTGGCTAATACCCTAAAATCCGTGGCTATTATCCAATAGCCACGGTTTTTTATAAATTCCGTGGCTATTGTTCCGTGAGGGAAAGTGCCATTGCAAATGCCAAAAATCCGTGGCAAATGGAAGAAATTCCGTGGCAGAAAAGTTAGCCACGGGACTATAGCCACGGAAATTCCGTGGCGATTGTTCCACTTATGGCCACGAAAAATCCGTGGCAAAAGTATATTTGCCACGGAAATAGTTCAAGAAAAATTTCCGTGATAAACAGCATTAACCACGGATATTCCCGTGGCTATTGTGTTAACTATTGCCACGGAATGTCCGTGGCAAAAATATATTAGCTATGGAAAATTCAGAAAATAATTCCGTGGTCAACTGTATTAGCCACGGATATGCCATGGCAAGATTGTTTTATTTGCCACGGATTTTCGGTGGCGAAAAGTTTTCTACGACAAATATTTTCCAAATACAATTTTGTGGCTAAATATATTAGCCACGGACAGTCCGTGGCTAATGTGTTTATTTTTTTTTTGAAATCCAAAAATTTTAGAAATTCGTTTACAATCAAAATTCCCATATATATAAAATAACAAGAAAGAAAACATCGATGTATATAAACAATATCAAAAAATCCAATTAAAAAATTCCCATCCATCACCAACTTCCAAGAAACTACATGAACACAAACTTTCCACAAACATCAACATATCTCAATAGAAAAGTTTTCCACATACAAAAGGTTTACACGTACAAATACATAACGGCACATTGGCCCACTCATTACAAAAAGTTTCCACACATCAACATAATGGCCCCTCGGCCCCCTCAAAACAAAAAGTTTCCACACATCAACATAACGGCCACTCGGCCCCTTCAATAGAAAGTAAACTCTCAATCTCATCATAACGACCCCTCGGCCCCCTCTCATCACTCCCCCAAAAATCAAGTAAAAAACAATTAAACTTTCACCTCATATCTCCACCCTCCGGTCCTCCACCGGCTCCGCCTTGCGGACGCGATTCCTGAAACAAAAATTGAAATAAATAAGTATTTACTAAAATTAATAAACAAATAACTATTATTTGTTAGAGGCAATATATGCTTATTAGGATTCTGCGAACTAGTTTTTGGTAAGAATCATGTATATCAAATTTCCATCACAAAAGTAGATAGTACAGCTTAGAAAGTTGGTCTTATATATGTATCGAATATATGTAGATATTAAATACAAGCAGGCAAGAGGCTGCCTCCAGGCTGTTGGTTTCAGCCCATCAAAAGTAATTTCTGTGTTAATGCGGTGCAAAATTGTTTCTGCACTATTCCAGGCAAGGCTAGATAACTACCGAATTAGATCTATCTTTGTCTAAAAATTTGTTTAAGATTTTACTTATTTGTTTTATCTTAGTTTGTGTGCATCTGGATGATATTTAATTTTGTTTGATGTTGGTTAAAGATTTGATTTTATGGATCACTAGCCTTTTTAGTTAGGAATACATCCTATTGAGTTTAGATTCATTAGTATGTACTTCGCCATATTTGTATCTAGATACATTGCGTTTAGTCTTTATAAAAGGACATGGTGTAATCAAGAAAAAAGCTGGGTGGCCCAATTTAATGTTTGGATGAATTAAATTATTCATGTGTATCATTCCATGGACCCTGTTTTATTCTCTTGGTTGTGTGATTCACTAATTGTAAATTGTGAACCATGAAGCATAGTCTGTTGCGAAACCAAGGTGACTTTGCGAAGTCTTCAATCGTATCTTCTTTTTTCTTTCTCTAAATCTTTTATCTTTAGGTTTCTAACAATGTAAATTTTTTCCCTTACCTTGCCTCTATAAATCATGACAGTCAACATCCTCCCATCTCCAAGTATAACAGCACATGCATGCATTGTGCTATGCAGGCTGCACCGGTCATCGTTGCATGCTACTTCTTTACATAGCATCATAAAGTGAGCTATATGCTCCAATGTTATCATTTTTGCCTTTACATAAAAATATGGTGAATCCATGCACTTTGAATCCTTAAAAGAATTTTACTGCATCAATGCAGCAAATAGTATCTAGCTTAAAAAATCTTGGGCTGCTTCAGGATCTAATTTTTGTATCTATGATCATAATCGATAGCAATGCCATAATTAAGGTATGCGTATGGATTCTACTGATCCCTTGCAAATGCATTTCTTAAATCCAAATATGTGGCATGTAGGTTCCCAAGGATAAATAGATTTCCCTACAGTAGGTGTATGTGGGTGTATGCTCTGATATTCCATAACCTCTAATAAGGATCATTCAGTATAGGCTCCTGTAAGATGACCATAACTAATAACATTAATGTTAAGATTATACAACCCTATGGAGTTCATGCTCAAGGAGCTAGTTAGTAGGAGTGCATACACTTTCCTTGATGTCCTTTTATTAAGAGAAGTGTGATTGTTTTGTTGGATTATCCCTAAGTCAATTGGGACAACAAGATTCTGAGTTAGCAGAGCGACCATGGCTGTCTTGGTTAGCATTGTTGGATGAAGTGATATTCGTGCTTCTAATTCCATCAATAGTGTGAATACATTAATATTTTGTGCTCTAGAATTTGAAGCAGAACTTCAACAAGCCAGATATAAAGCCCGATAGTCCTTGGTTCTTGCCTAAAATAAAACAGACTTAATTTTCGACACCAACATCTGCATATTCTTTGATATGGACAGAGTTCGACCGGGCTTTTTTTGAAGCTAGATTTGGAGCCCCTCAGGCACATCACGACCCATTAACATCCATCGGTACAGATATGAATTTAGCTTGCCCTGATGCGTCCTGGCATATTCCATGATCTTAATGTAATAGAAATGAAATGCATTTAATTTTATTTACTAAGTGTGCTAATAGTCAGCATACTACTAACAAAAGCAAAGCTGGACAGCCCAAACTACACTTGATTTGCTTCTGCATGATGGAGAAGAAATGCAGCATCCAACCTCTGGATGACAATAGACAATTTAGCTAATGCATAGGAAATCTTAACAATTCCCAGATGACAAAGGAAGGCTGAAGCACGTGGAGGTTCCTATCCAAAGCTTTACTTTGTTATATCCTGAAAGTGTCTACTAAGTACTTATGTTTCTTCTGGATGAACCACTAAATTCTATTGATAAACAAGTATTATGACATTGAAACTGGTAGTAATTCAACAATGGCTTATGGTTTAAATTTATGGACACTTTGTCTAACGGACTGGCGGTGGCATGAAACATTTGTTTGAATATAAATATTGAAAACAAATTGCATTGAACCTGTTGCAGATATACCATTTAGGATAACTCTGCAAACACCTTGGTTATACATATTAATTTGTTTAGTCACATAAGTCATTTTGTTAATTTTATTTTCACTGGAATCTGTCAAGTTTTTACTAAGCGTGCTCACTCTCTAAATAAGCTCCACTTGTTTATAAATTTTAATATAAATTCTTACCAGTTCAGTACGGAGCCGATTGTATTTCTCTTGCAGCTTGGAAGGCATGCAATCGAACAATAATTGGTAAAGTTATTCATTCTGCTCCATCCTCTCCATCCTCTTTTCATTCTGCTCCATCCTCTCCATCATCTTGGTCAACGTGATGGTGGAATCCTGCATGCCCGTTGGTGGATCGGTGGGCTCTGGGCGTCGGATACTCTCAGTGCCTGATGAGGATGAACTAGTCGACTGTCCATAGTCTCTGCTCGCTGAACCTCTAAGTCGATACCGGTTCTTCCGCGTCCCTTCGAGCACCCCTGCAATGAGGCCGTCCTCCTCTTCCCTGGTAAGTGGTCCAGAGCTACTGGTGTCTGCCTCAGAGTGTGACCTGAGGTCTGCTGCAGCCTGCTTCAGAAGAGCCTAAAACAAATACAACCAACATTAAAATTATACTTAATATGAACAATATTTTTAAACATAAGTTATTACTGACTAGCAACTTCTTATTCTTCTCCAGCTTGTTCGTATCAACATACTTGGGGTGGGCCTGCGTAAGGGTGCGCTCCGCCAACGCCACCAAACCCGGCTTACCCTAAAAACAAATAGATAAATAATTAGACATGTAATTTAAAAACACATATCCCATTAAAACAGAATATATGCTCAAATTTAATATTGAACATATAACCTGTTGCGCCAAATCGTGGGCATGTCTGGTGTAGCTCTTGGAGCCAGCATGATGCTCATACTCTCGAGGCTTTTCGTTGTTTGCCTTGGCGATATCCGCAATCCTCTTTTTTTAAAAAGCATGTCAGCCAATTGGATATTAAAACATATTAAAATGGACCAAAATTGAACCATACCTTCCCATCAGGCGACTCCCAATAGAAACAGGATCCAAAGAACTGGAGGGGATCTGCTCGGGTGTCCATATGCCACCAGCGCTCCTAGTCTTCTGTGTAAACCGAGCATTTCTTCTGCTTCAGGTCCTTACGTCATTGGTACATCACAGCCTTTATCTTATCAAAACAGAATATCCATGCGTTTGGGTTTCCATCCAGCACGTAATGCC
>JAULAV010001334.1:0-25003 GCA_030789695.1 Scilla litardierei | reverse complement strand
AGGGCTGAGGAGCCGGTGCATGGAGACCCTGCGCATGAAGCGCCAGTACGGGCCGTAAGGGCCGAAGGAGAAGTCGGAGTTGTAGGTGAGATACGCGACTGTTTTTGACAGAGGGCGGTCGAGGAAGGAGGTCTCTTGGGTTTTTAGGACCTCGCGGGCGATGGCGGGGGAGGAGACCACGATGCAGGGGACGGAGCCGAGGCGGAGGTGGAAGATGGGGCCGAGGCGGAGGGAGAGGGAGTGGAAGGACTGGTGTGGGATGGGAGGCAGGAGGTGGAGGTGTCCAATGATCGGGATGGCAAATGGTGACGGCGGGAGGGGGCGGCGGCGGCGGGTTCTTCTGGTGGCCAGGGTTTTGTAGAGGAGGGCTATGGAAAGGAGGGCTATTGAGAGAACGAGCGAGAGAGAAGAAATTTGTTTTTGGGATTCCAGATATGGCTGAGAGTATTTGATACTGAAATAAGAGAAACTCCATCCTCTTATATAGGGGCCACCACCATATCTTCCATCCCTCAACCGCCCCGGATTTTGCTCAACCGCCCACGATTTCCTCAACGGTCATGTGAGACTTGGTCTCTCGGTTGAGGAAAATCCTCAACCGAGTATCGGGTCGGTTGCAAGCAGATTTGGCCATATCAGGCCATAACTAACTTACATCTCCCACTTGGCCTGAAATGGCCAAGTGCATTCCGGTCATACCCTCACTATCCGTGAGATATAACACATGATGTAATTTCACATACTCCCACTATCCGTGAGATATGCACATTTTATTTACCGAGTACAATCATTATATATGATTGTCTCCTTTCATTATTCATGAAAGTTTCGTTGACTTAGATATTTCTAAGTCCCATCAAACCAACATGTTTGATGAATGTACCTGCTGGAATACCCTTCGTCAAGGGATCAGCAATCATATCACTTGTTGGAATATAAGTCACATTGACTTCTTTCTTTTCCACCATATCATGTATGTAATGATATTGTATTTCAATATGTCTTCCTTTGGAACTGTTTGCACCACTGTGGATCAAGCTGATGGCTGCTTGATTATCACAGTACATCTCAATTGGTCCATCCACCAAATTGAGATCCAAGTCCAATAGGAACCGTCTGATCCAGACCGCATGAGTAGCAGCCATACTACAGGCTATATACTCAGCTTCTTGTGTGTATCTCGCTACACAACCCTGTTTCTTGCTACCCCAAGAAACAGCTGCACCACCAAAGATGAACACATGTCCTGCAGTTGACTTCCTGTCATCTTTGTCCCCTCCGAAATCTGCATCGGAGTAACCAAGAACCTCAAGCGAATCTGCTTGATAAACTAACTTGTGGTGCACCGTACCCTTTATATATTTCATAATCCTCTTAACAGCTTCCCAATGAGCTGGACCAGGATTACTTTGATATCTACTAACCAGACTAACTGGGTACGCCAAGTCTGGTCTAGTACACAGCATTGCATACATCAAACTTCCAATAGCCTGAGCATATGGAACATTCAGCCGACTTTGTCCCTCTCCAGGACATTGTTCTTTACTTAACGGCTTCCCCATAACCAATGGTGTAGGGGCCGGATTGGAATTGTACATTCCAAATCTCCTCAATATTGTATGCAAATACTTTTCTTGGTTTAAACTTAACATTCTAGACTTCCGATCTCTAAGGATCTGTATTCCAAGAACGTAGGATGCATCACCCATGTCCTTCATCTCAAATTCACTACAAAGTGCTGATTTAATTCCTTTCAACACTTCAACGTCATTTCCAGCGAGCAAAATATCATCCACATACAGGGATAATATCGTAAAACTGCTCCCACTTTTCAAGACATACACACAGTTATCCAATTTGTTTGCAACGAAACCAAGTTGGATAATAGTGTTGTGAAATTTGAGATACCACTGTCTAGATGATTGTTTTAAACCATACAAAGATTTCTTCAATTTATAAACTTTGTCTTCCTGTCCCTCAACCTGAAATCCCTCAGGTTGATCCATATATATAACTTCCTTCAACTCTCCGTTGAGGAATGCAGTCTTGACATCCATTTGGTAGAGTTCCAAGTCAAGATGCGCAACAATCGCTAAGATTATCCGTATGGATGCAAACTTAGCCACCGGAGAATAAGTCTCCTGATAATCAATCCCTGCTATCTGAGTAAATCCCTTTGCAACTAACCGGGCCTTGAATATATCAATAGACCCATCAACCCGATATTTCTTCTTTAACACCCACTTGCATCCTATGGACTTCCTCTCTTCTGGTAAGTCACATAGCTCCCATACATTGTTTCTCTCAATTGAGTCAAGCTCCCTTTTCATGGCCTCAAGCCATTGATCTGACTCAGATGATTTCATTGCATCTGTATAATTCAAGGGATCAGCTTGCTCATCTATATCAATATCCACAGAGAAACAAGATGGTTCACATGAATATAGATAATAATCATCCATCCATGCGGGTGTTGTTCTGGGTCTTTTGTTGCCACTAAGGGTTGCAGGCTGGACAGGTTCAGCTGGTTGATTTGCCATAGGTATATTCTCATTTACAGGTTCATCTTCCATAGCTGGATGATGTACATCATCCACTATATCCAAGTCATCATTCGGAACATCATCTAAGTCCAGCAAGGGTGGCACATTTTCTTGGACTTGTTCCTTTTCTTCTAGATTCTCTAGAAAAGTAGCATCTCTACTTTCAATGACTCCTTTATTTTCATGGAAGAACCTATATCCTTTAGACTTTTCAGAATATCCTATGAATACACATCTTACGGTTTTGAGATCCAGCTTATCTCTAACCTGATATGGAATGAGAACATGTGCCACGCAACCCCATTTTCTCAAATGACTTAAATTGGGTTTGCGTCCATTCCATATCTCATACGGTGTTGTCTCGACTGATTTTGTGGGAATTCTGTTCAGAACATAATTTGCAGTCAATATGGCTTCTCCCCAAAAATCCTTGGAGAGACCAGAATGCGATAGCATACATCTCACTGCATTCATTAATGTTCTATTCTTCCTTTCAGCCACACCATTCTGTTGTGGCGTATAAGGCATAGTAGTATGCTTCTTTATACCGTACTGAATACAGTATTCCTCAAATTCCTTTGAGTTGAATTCCCCACCTCTATCAGTTCTTAACACCTTTATGTTCCTTCCAAGTTTTCTTTCAACTTCTGCCTTGTATCTTTTAAAACTTTCAAAAGCTTCCGACTTTCTGCTTAAAAGATACACAAAAGTATACTTGGAATAATCATCTATAAATGTTATGAAATATTCCTTATTCCCACGTGTCTTTATGCTCAAGGGCCCACAAATGTCAGAATGAACTAATTCCAACAATTCATTAGCCCTTTGACCTTCCGAGAATGATTTCCTGGTCATCTTCCCAGTTAAACAATGTTCACAGGGTAATGTACTTACACCTGTCAGTTCCGGTAATAAATCCATTTTGATTAACTGGTCCATCTTATTGTTACCAGGATGACCTAATCTCATATGCCAAAGATCATAATCAGACAAAAGACACGAGGAATAATTCAAATCACCATCTTTATTACCAATATCAGATTTTACAACGGAAAGACAGAATAAATCATGACCGGGCACAAACTTGCCCATAGCAAACACCTTCTTGTCTTTTCCAATAGAGACCCTATTGTTGTAAAATCTCACTTCAAGACCCTTCTTCAGCAAAGCCGGAACAGAGACCAGATTACGTCTTATGCCAGGTGCATAAAACACATCTTTGAGGACCATGATGCTGTCCCCAAGATCCAATCTGTATGAACCAATACCTTCTACATCCAGATAGGTATTGTTCCCCATGTATATCCTTTGGTCTCCTTTCTTCAGTTCCTGGAAGTCGACTATTCCTTCCTTCGTCTTTGCTATGTGTCGGGTAGCACCCGAGTCGATCCACCAGCCTTCAGCGTCTGTTGTTGCAGCGTTACATTCAGTGACGCCAATGAACTCCCGCTTTCCGGATCCTCCTTGTTCTGGGCGTTTTGAGTTGCCCTTATTCCTTGCCTGAGGACAGTTGGCCTTAAAGTGACCATACTTCCTGCAGATGTAGCAAGATCCAGGAGGTCCTTTCTTCCCGCGAGCTGATTGCTGGCCGGATCCCTTGAAGGAGGGCTTCACAGGTCCAAGACGCTGGTTCCCTTGTGCCTTCCGGTATTGAGCAGCATTCGCCTCTTCCTCCTGCACAAGGTTGACGTCCGAGCCCTTCCTCCTAGCCAGAAGGTCTTGTTCCATTGCTAGCTGAGCTGGCAAGTCAGTTACACGCTTAACGGTTCCATTTAGCCTAAGCGTAGTGGCAGCCATATCAAGCGACGGTGGCAGACTATTCAGAATAGTTGCCACCTGAAGCTTCTCAGGAATTTCAGTTCCTGCTGTAGCTAGGTCCTTAGCCATGACAATCATTTTATTCACGTGTTCGGTGACATTGTCACCTTCCTGCATACGGCATGAATTATACCTATGCAGCAGGAGTTGTATGTTCACGTCAGATGTGATATCATACTTCTCCTTAATAGACTGCCACATGTCCTTGGCAGTACTACAGTTTTCGAACACTTTAATTAGGCTATCGTCCATGAACATAAGCATGAGACTCTTAGCCTTCTTGTCATTAATTTTCCACTGTTCTAGCTCTCTCTTCTGGGCATCTGTAGGATTTTCAGGGAGAGCAGGAGCAGTGGTATCAATGACACTATCTAAATTGTCATGTATAAGTCCATATCTAATTTTCCGGTGCCACATATCATAGTTGGAACCGTTTAGTCGTTCTATCTTGGCCAGTTCAGACGCAATCAGTTTGCTTGCCATTGTTCGTTACTGATTTGAACGCACGTCACGTGACTCAAGGCGTCGATCTGATCTGATCGCAGCAACAAGGAATGTAGTTCGGCTTGCCTCAGAAACTGTGTCGCCTGTTTGGATCTGCTTGCCTCGAAAACTGTGCAGCACGGGTGGAAGAACTGATGCGATGCTGCCACTTTCGCTAGGGTGGGCCCGTATGGTGAACAGCGGTTCTGATGCCTTGAAAGTTGAAGGTTGAGATACGGATCAATGTGGAAACAAGCAACAGAGTGGGGCCCGCTGCTCTTAATGCTTGCTTTGATGTGGCAAAAAATAAAATTAAAAAAAAACGAAGCTAGAGGGAAGAAACAGTAGCTTGGATTATAATATTGGTGGAAAAATAGAATTCAATCTGTGAAATGGGGCTATTGGATTCAAAAAAAATCTGATGAGAGGACTGATCTTTTCTATGAAGAGAAACCAAAAAGAATTGATCAGAAAAATATCTATTTGATCGAAAACAAATGGGATTCCGCTGCACGAGGATGCATAAAGAAAAGGGGACTCCTTATTTGTTGGGGCGGCCTCGGTGACAGCCTGTCACTGACAGGTAAGGAGCAGCAGCTTCACGGAGATCGAAGGGATTCCTCCGTTGGTGCGGCGATCAAGGGGAGAAGAAAAACAGTGGGAGAAGAAAAACAGCGATCGGACTGAACACGGCTCTGATACCAATGAGAGAACGAGCGAGAGAAAGAAATTTGTTTTGAGGATTCTAGATATGGCTGAGAGTTTTTGATGATCTCTAATAAGAGAAACTCCATCCTCTTTATATATGGGGCCACCACCATATCTTCCATCCCTCAACCGCCCCGGATTTTGCTCAACCGCCCACGATTTCCTCAACGGTCATGTGAGACTTGGTCTCTCGGTTGAGGAAAATCCTCAACCGAGTATCGGGTCGGTTGCAAGCAGATTTGGCCATATCAGGCCATAACTAACTTACAGCTATGGAGAGGAGAATGAAGTAGGACGTCATCTCAAAATTAATAATCTGATCCCACTGCACCCAACTCCCTTGCGAGTTTACTTCTTTGCTTGTTTCCATGTGTGGCATTGTGTTACTATTTAAATGCTTGCGATTTGCCGATTTTTTTATGACTAATAATTCTTATCATTGTTTCGGTCCTGCTGCTGAACGGTAGGCGCAGGCGCAGACGCAGCCTTGATGTCGCCACCTTCTGGAGTTCTTTCCCTGCGTGGACCATGTTTTTTAATTTTTTTGATTTTGTGTGAGGAAAAGTATCTCTTTGGCAAAAATTTCCTTTAAGTATGCTTTTGTGGCCAATCGTTAGTCGTTAGTATATGAAGTCGTGAGATAAGCAATTTTTTATAATTGTTGGTACCTATCGTTAGTATATGAAGTCGGGAGATATGCACTTTTCTATAATTGGTGGCACATAAGTCTAACATTGGTTCCGGTCCTAAAAGGCGCTGAAGGGTGGCTGCTCCGGCCAGCTGTTCGCAGCCATCATACCTCACAGCCTTGAAAGTTGTTCCCATGTCTAGAACCGGTTTTCTTTCTTTCCTTTGGCAGCTCCAACCCAAATCTCTAAAACGAAAAACCCCTCCTTCAAATCATATTTTCTCTTTGTTTAAGCTTTACTAATAAAAAATATTTATCACTAAAATGGGATAATCTTTATCATTAAAATATTTACTAATGTAATGATTTTTATATGTTTATTATGTAGTATTTGCAATCAATGAAATGTATTCAGCATCTAGCAATATTATTATTCAATGTTCATTTTTTTTAATTTTTAAGTATTTAGTATTTCCTGTTATATTGTAAATATTTTAAATTTGCTCGAAAAATATCCAATATTGGTCTCATTTTGTAGGTGTGATTGAGATATTTCAAACGTTACTAAAATTATTAAATTTGGTAATATGTTTTGTAAAATACTTTAGTTATAAATAATCATACTTAATTTAATAAAGGGTTAAAAAGGTAAAAAAAGTGGGGGTTTAATTTTGAAGGGGTGAATAGTGCCCCTTCAAATTTGAAGGGGCACTGTTGGAGTTCGGCATTCCTGGCTTCATTTTGAAGCCACGTTGGAGTACAGTTTCTCTCCAAATTGAAGATTTGCCGACACGTTGGAGTTGCTCGTAGGATCAAAATTAACCTAGGGAGAAGAGAATAGAAATATTAAATACCACTACTAAAAAAACGCTTGCAGAGCGCTTTTTTTACACTTGGATAGTGCTTTTAAGCGCTATCCAAGCTACCGCTATGGTAGCTTGGATAACGCTTTTATAAGCGCTATCTTATTGGTTTACTAAGATAGCGCTTTTGGAAGCGCTATTATAGCTTACTCGAGAAATTTTGATTTTGACCTTGCATAGCATTTTCTAAGCGCTATCTAAGTGGTTTACTAAGATAGCGCTTTACTACCTTAGCGCTTTTGGAAGCGCTATTAGAGATCACTCGAGAAATTTTGATTTTGACCTTGCATAGCACTTTCTAAGCGCTATACCAGGTACGCCGCAACAGATTAACGTCAATATATAATGGCCACCAGATATAAGAAGTCGTTTCATCACAATAAATTAATTATCTCAAGTCTCAAAGTATACCCATCAAATTTTTACAACTCAAAATCGAAAATAAAGAAGCTGCATATGCTAGACGATTAAAAGCATACAACAAAAAGACATGGCCAGCAGTGAAGATTACAACAAGGCGACATGCAACAATTAGAAGAATTTATCGTACTGGCTTGTGAGAGTCTGAGATTGGAATGCAATCCATAGAGCGAGTACTGCCTGAGGTTTAACACTTCGTACCATGAGTTGAGCGCAACTTCATGCTTGTCTGTGCCCGAGAAGGCCGTCTGTATTCCAATGCTGCAGTCCACGGAGCTGCCCTGGCCTTTGCAGCTGTGGGGTTTTGATGGCGTAGTCCTGCTTGTTGAGGCAGACGAAGTTCGACTTGCCAGAACACGATGAGCTTTGAAGCGTTTTCAATACAAGTTCTGTAGGGTGCCCTTTTGGTACCTGTATGAGCAGCATCCATCAAGGGTACCAACCAAGCAACTGGGCAATGGATATGCATCGAATACATGTAATGTAACATTGATTCTACAATTCAATATGCATGACATGGAAAATTCAGAGAGTATATTGATGTTTACGAGTGTTTTCTCACCACTGGATCGTTGACCGATGATTGAACGGTCAACGTGGTCAAGGGGTCGGTTGAGATCCCTTGGGCACGCCAAGCACACGTGCGCTCAGCGTGGGCCAGAGAAGGAGTCAAGGTCGAGCGCGAGTTCCGAGCGGAGGGTCCGTCCTCGGCTCTGTGTGATGGGCTCGGCCTCGGTCGGACGAGCGTCGAGGGGTAGCCTCGGCGCTTCGTTTGCTGCCTGGTCTTCGGTTGGTAGCCACGCCCGCTTGCTGCTGGGGCGATCGTCTGGCGCTGAGGGGTAGCCTCAGCGCCTCAGTCAACGTCTTCCTGAATAGAAGAGAAACTCGTCAGGGGACCGGACCTTAGTTCCGGCCGTATCCCCTCCGATGCCTAAGTCAGATCAGGGTCTGAGAAGTACTCGACGGGGTAGGTACGACTCGAGAGGAGATCGATACGCTGACCCGCGGCGCGAGCATGGGGAGGGAAAGGTAATGGCGAAAACCAAGGTCGTTGAAGGTATACCTCAGATCAGAATACCAGTGGTTCGATCCTTTTGGCGGTTGCTCCTGCTACCCTCTTATAGGGTCTGTGCCACGATTGCCCCCGATCCACGTCCTTCGTCCGCCCCCACTCACGCCCCTGCGATCCGCCTTCTTCAAGGCGCCTGCGTGCGTCGTGGGGAACGTTGATTAACTGACCACTTAATGGTCATTAAGGAACTGCGGATTCAGGGGAGCGGCCGTCTCGGAGGAGCACGAGCGGATCGTGCGTCCTCTGGGCCAGTCTGGCCTGACATATGGCTTCATCCGTGGGCCTCGTCTGGCGTGCCCAGTCTCACTAATGGGTCTCTCGTTCACGGCTGGGCTTCGGGTCTCCGTTTCTTGGTCTTCTCCAAAACAGTCGTGTCAATTGCCCCCATCGTCCGGGCCGTTCGGTTTCTGCTGCTTCGGTTCGGGTGATGTGACTGTTGGGGGTTTTGACAGGCGCGTCAGTCGATGTGTGCTCATTAAATGGGGGTCATCATGACATGGCGCGTTTGATCTCCTCCCGGTGTGTGGTTTCGAAACGCCGCCGATTCTCTGTTGCCGCCACGTGTTCCTCTCCGGGCGATTTGAATTCCTCGATTGCTTCGCATATAAAGTCGTTGGCTTCCCAAACTTCGATCCTTTCGCGCTCTTCTGATCTTGGTTTTACGAGCTCCCTCTTCCCGTTGTCTTTCTCTCTTCAGCTCTTTCTCAAGGTAACCTCCTCTTCTTCTCTTGTCCCATGGCTATGCTTAGAATAGGCAACTCGGCGTCGAGATCTAGGGACCCTCCGGCGCCCGAGTCCGGCAATGTCCTGTTGGAAATGGATGACGTTTGTACACCCTTGTAGGGGATGTACGAGGGAATACGGACCTCGAACGTCGCATACACGAAGTTGTGTGCAAAGGGAATCTGTTCCCTTGTGGAGAGGATCTCTAGATAAGTGGGAAAGTCGCATTATATGTGCATAAGTGCATGCGACATATGGCTAATAAAGGGGGAATATCTTAAGCTTATGTTGTACCATGCATATGGTACAACTTAAGCTTATAATGGGCCATGTATGATGGTACACCTTAGTTAAATTGTTCCAAAGGAACAATTAATCCTAAAATAACTACCTTGGGGGCTATAAATAAGACCCAAGGCTTAGCCATTTCCTAACACTTTTGCATGGCATTCTTGCCTTGCATTTCATTCTAGCGAAGCTCTGCAGAAATCCTTCCTCTCTCTTTATCCAAGTTCTTAATCTAAAAGTAGAGATTTAGATTGTGGATTTAGTAGCCGTACTCCGTTCGTGAGAAGACTCGATCCGTCGTGGCGAATCCGAAGGCGAAGTTCCGAGACTACCGTGCCGCATACGCAATCGTAAGTCTCAAGTTCATTTATCGATCCTAACGCTGTTTTGACAGGATCCTACATTGGTATCAGAGCCATACAGGTTCGCCCCGGTCAAAACCACCGCCACGTCGAACCGATGAACGAGGCGTTGTCTTTTTCACGAATGGGTATCCTACCATTACGGATATGGTAGGAACGCTTCGTGACGGAGAGAACGCAGCGGTTGTTCTTTTCACGTTAGGGTCTTCTGTCATTACGGATATGGCAGGAACTCTCAGTGACGGGAAGAACCGACCGTTCACGTAGTATGTTATTTTTCATTTTTGGCACACGGCCATTAGAAAATAACTACTTTCTCGACGAACGGGTGCTTCATCGACGAACGGGTGCTTCATCGAGGAAGATGATGGTAGTTATCTCCATCGGAGAAGATGAATTTTGGTGCATGTGCACCATGGCCAAATGGGCTATGAAGGCCATGCAAACCCCCTCCCCATGCGGAGGGGCCTTGGCTACGGCCAATAACCACCACGGCCACCCCTTCGACGGGGGTGTGCGGCAACCCCATATAAGGGGGTGGCCGGCCATGGCCATATGGGCCATGGCCGGCCAAGGCCAAATGGCCATGGCCCGGCCATGGCCGGCCATGGCCATAGCCGGCCATGCCCGGACCTGGCCGGCCCCGGCCAGGGCCAGGGGGCCCTGGCCGTGGCCAAGGCCAGGCCTGGCCGAGGCCTGGCCAGGGCCAAGGGGCCCTGGCCAGCCGCGGCCAAGGCCAGGGGCCGGCCTGGCCGGCCCTGGCAGTGGCCAGGGCCGGCGCCCTGGCAGTGGCCAGGGCCGGCGCCCTGGCCTCGGCCGGGGCCTGGCCGGCCCTGGCAGAGGCCAGGGCCGGCCTGGCCTGCCCTGGCAGAGGCCATGGCCAATGCCCTGGCCTCGGCCAGGGCAGAGGCCCTGGCTGAGGGGCCAGGGCCCCTGGCCGGGAGAAGTTTCAGACCAATTTTTTGGTTGACCAATTTGGGTGTTTTGGTCGACCAATTCGGCAAAAGGCCTTGGTCGAACACGAATGTGCCGACTAGCCCATACGGGGCTAACGACAGCCGTCTGCTCTTATTTTATAAAGTTTTTTTGGCTCTACTCCTTGAAGATTAGCCGTAGTGCTATACTTCATGCGAGATTAGCCATGTCATTGTGCTCTACTCTACGGAGATTAGCCAATGTACTTATGACATTGTGCTCTACTCTACGGAGATTAGCCAATGTATTTCAAAGTTTTTGAAAAAGATGTTTTCAAATAGGTTATGTCCCGTCCTTAATCGGGATATCGCAATTTAGAATTCCAAGTCCTACCACGATCTGGCCATGGTTATCTAACCCATTGGTGTGTAGAACAGGTCTCGTGGCTTGGCAATTGTTGCGCTAAAATTCTTTGCATAAACTCTCACCTATTCCATTTTGAAAGATATGTTTTTCAAAAGTATTTTTCCGCTGCTGGTACCATACGGGTATCATTTCTGATTTCTTTTTACATGAGATAAGTAAGAGGGATACTTTGAAAGTTACTTCTAGATGGTAGTTGGGAACGTAGTGAACTTCTCGATTCTAGAGTAACATTTCAGCGCATCCAAGGAACTTATCAAGTGTTTAAAGAATCGAAACTTTATGCATAGAATTTTGATCGTGTTTTTCATTTTCTTTGCAGTTTTTTGATTCGAATATGTCTACCGCTTCTAAGAACATTGTCGCAGATCTTAACAAAGGTGAGAAGCTCAATGGCGACAATTATAAACTTTGGTCTATAAAAATCCAATATGTTTTGGAAGAGCAAGATGTGCTTGAAACACTCCAAAACGTAATGGAAGAACCTGAGTTGGGCAATACGGCCCAACACAAGAGGGACCGAGAAGCTTATGAGACTTGGACTCGAAAGAACAAAATAGCACGTATTACGTTATTGTCCGCAATGGACAATGACATAATGCGTCTATTTCGGGAATTCGACCTAGCCAAAGACATATGGTCTGGGCTAGAAATAAAGTTTGGTGGAACTTCGGTCACCAAACTCCGCTCCTTAAATATTCAATTTGATTCGTACAAAATGCGGCGAGATCAATCTATGAAAAAGCATCTCCGCCACATGGCGAATCTCATAGCTGAATTGAAGGATGCGGGTCTTACGCTGTCTGACGAACATCACATCCAAGCAGTCATTCGTTCACTCCCAGATAGCTGGGATAACATAAAAATGCACCTCACTCATAATGAGTGCATTAAAACTTTAAGCGATGTATCCAAACACCTCGAACTCGAGGAAGAGCGGATTCAAGCCGTAAAACCTAGTGCCGAAGTGCACATGGCCGCTAGTTCCTCACATGGAGGAAAGAAGCGGAATGATAAACGCTTAAGGTTTATGAACGAACGAAAGCAAGAACCGGAAACTTCAAAGAAGACTAAGAACAAAAAGTGGCAAAAGAATGTGCACTCAAAGAAGAAAAACTTGAAGAAGATCAAGTGCTTTAAGTGCAACAAGTACGGTCACTTCCCCCATACGTGTACGGATGGAAGTGATAAGGTAACTTGTAGGGCTAGTTACATATGTGTTTCTAGTTCCATGTTTCTTGCTGAATCTAACTATTTTTGGTTAATTGATTCAGGGGCCACAGACCACGTTGCGAAGGACAGAAGGTTCTTCGTAGAGTATCGAAGGATAACTCAAGGAACAAAGTGGATATACGTCGGCAACAACACATGTGTTGAAGTCAAGGGCGTCGGAACATGCAAGCTAGTTCTCGACAACGACCGGACTCTATTATTGCACGACGTCCTCTTTGCTCCAGATATTCGAAGGAATATCGTATCTGTGGTCATGTTAATGTCTTTAGGTTATGAATGGAGGTTCTATGAACAGAATGTTGACCTTATTTGTAATAGTTCTTTAGTTGGGTCGGGTAATGTTTGTAATGGATTGATTGTTTTAAACACTATGTGTTACGCCTATTTGACCGAGACCCATAAAGCACGAGCCCAAGAGCCCACCTGCATCCTGAAAGCCCATTCGACAAAGGCCCTACAAGGGACCTTCTCGAAACGTCGATCCGACCCGGCCCCCATAACCCGTTGGTCGTTCGCCCACTCCTGCGAAAACCGCTCCCCCGGACACGCGACCACTAAATGGCGATAATGGGGAGGTGCTGGCATGGCGGAGAGGGCGGCGGAGAGGGGGGACGGATGGGGCACGATCGATGGCGGGCGTGGGACGTGGGCCAGAGCCAATCACGCTGGGAGCTCTACAAAAGGGTCAGGAAGACGACGAAGAAAGGGACCGCATCTCAGGTAACAAAACCTAAGGTACTCCATCAACGACCTCGTTCCCCCAATTCATCTCCTTCCTCCCCCGCTCGCGCCGAGAGACGCCGTCACGATCTCCTCACGAGTCGGACCGTTTCCGCCGGGCCTCCTTTCTCAGATCTCTATCTGACTTAGGCATCGGAGGGGATTTGGCCGGAACCAATGTCCGGCCCCCTGACGAGCGTTCTCGTCTACGCAGGTGAACAACAGACCAACGGGCCGAGGCTACCCCTCGCCCCTCTCCGACCACTCGATCAACCGGACGGTGAGGCTTCCCCTCACCCTCAGCCTTCCTTGGCCGAGCACGCCCTACCGAGGCCGAGCGTCCTAATCGGGTCTGAGACTCACCCTCGCCACCAGACAGCCGTGCATCTACTCGGGCGACTGAGGCTACCCCTCGTCCCCCTCCCAGCCGAGGCCGAGCGCGTCTGTCCGAGGCCGAGCGTCTCAACTAGGGCCGAGGCTTCCCCTCGCCCCTTCTGCACCGATTCGAAGCCCCCGAGGGACCCAAAGCGGGTCCCTTGACCACGTTGACCGGGTTCTCCATGGTCAACGCCTAGTAGTGAGAAAACACTCTGAAACATCTGGCGCCGTCTGTGGGAACGAGAAACTGTCCCACGAAGAAGCAAACCACGCCAACAATGGCACGAGCCAGCAATGGGAGGAAGCGCATGCCCCCCATCCCAGAGGAGGGGAATGGCGCAACAAACAGCAATCTCGAGGACACACCCGCCAGCGGCCACCCCACCCTCTCCACCGAAGAAGCCGGCGGCTCAGAACTGGCCACGCAGGGACAGCTCCGCGCCCTAGCTCAGGAGACCAACGCGAGCCTCCAGACGTTGGTCGCAACGGTGCAGCAGCTCGTCGGCCCTGCGCCACCCAACGGAGGCACGTCGGACGACAGCCATCGATGGGCGGGGGGGTCCCCCACACTTGCGGTCCGCCGTGGTCGACGACCACGGGACCCGGAAACCGAACATGGAGCGTCGGTTCACGCTGTCTGGCTCTCGTCAGGCGAGGTCACGCGCCTCCTCACCCAATCGTGAAAGGAGCCGAAGAGAGACCGAAGGGACGGACGGCGAATCAAGGACGGCCTCGTCTCATCGATCGCGGTCGTCCCGCCGCAGGAGAAGCGAACGACACCACTCGAGAGACCGATCGCGGCGGAGCAGGAGCTCCCGCATGAGGAGTCGGGAACGTCGGGACAGCCCGGCCCCCAGCGTGGCGAAGGCTGCGGAGCCAGCCCCGCTGGCGCCGGTGGTACCCCCACCCCCGGTCGATCCAGAGGCAGGCGAGTACCGCATCCCCAGAGGCATCCACGGAGATCGATGTCCCTTGTCACGGAGAATAACCGACGCACGGGTCCCCTCCCGATTCCGGATCCCGGTGCTGGGAAAGTACGATGGAATAGGAGACCCGGCGCACCACGTGATGGACTACGAGGGGGACATGGCCTTCCAGGGAGCTGACGATGACCTGCTTTGCCGGGGCTTCTATTCTACTCTCAGGGGAGCGGCGAGGATCTGGTACCACAGCCTGCCCGGCCGCTCCATCGACAGCTTCGAACAACTCGCCCAGTTGTTCTGCAAACAGTTCATGGCGGGGAGGCTGATCAAACCTGGTGCTGAACATCTGTTCAACATAGTACAAGGCCCGGCCGAACCACTCCGATAGTTCATGCGCCGCTTCAATGCGGAAAGGCTAAACGTGAACAACCCACCCGACCTGGTGGTCCAGACGGCTCTTAAGAAAGGGCTTCGCCACAGGGGCCTCAAGAAGTCCCTGCACAACGACCCCCCAAAGGACCTCCCCGGGATCATGGCAAGGGCCGAGCGCTTTATGCTGACCGAGGAGGCCTTGGCCGAGGATGCAGGAAAAACCGCTCGAGGGACCAAGCGTGGCGACGGCGGACGAGCAAGCCCCGAAGGATACCGGACCGAAAAGAGGCAAAGGAACAGGCAACGGGGGAAAGCGCGAGGGACACCACCCCAGACGCCATTCTCGCCCAAGTACAGAAGGAAGAGCGAGCTGATCGCCCCCCGTCGAAGGCTAAAAGAGGCGGGAAGAACAGGGAGAAGTACTGTAAGTACCATAAGGACGATGGTCACGACACGGAAGATTGCTGGCATTTGAAGAAGGACATCGAGAAGCTGATGAGCCGAGGGCACGCCAGGAATCAGGCCGACGAGCCGGCCCATGGAGAAGGGACCTCCACACAGCCGGACAAGGGGAAGAAGATCAACACCATCCAAGGCCCCCTCCGCATCATAGAGTGAGCAGGCAACATCCTTCCCCCCGGGGGCGGCCTAAGTATGAGGGAGATATCTAGTTTTACATCCCTCTGTTTGGCTTCATTTCCCCTTTTCCGCTTTCCTCCAAATGTACCGGTCCAACTGGACCCATGAGAGTACAAACGCCTTCTTTTTATTGTCTTTATTTAAAATTCCGACGGAGTTGACATGTCGCCAGTAACGCAAAAGGCCGGGGACCGCCGCCTCACTGGAGGAGGAAGAGGAGCTTTGCCCTCACCGACTATCTCCGGCACTCATAAGTCTGGGAGCAATTCCCCCAGCAGACGCGGACGCCGACCGGTCCTAAGCCGAGGAGCTTGGCCCTTGCCGACCGACCCCAGTGCACATAAGTCTGGGGGCGACTCCCCCGACAAAGCACGGGCGCCGACCGGTCCTATGCCGAGGAGCTTTGCCCTCGCCGACCGACTCCAGTGCCCATAAGTCTGGGGGCGATTCCCCCGGCAGGCACGGACGCCGACCGGTCCTAAGCCGAAGGGCTTGGCCCTCGCCGACCGAGTCCAGAGCTCATAAGTCTGGGGGCGACTCCCCCAGCAGGCACGACGCCGACTGGTCCTAAGCCGAGGAGCTTTGCCCTCGCCGACCGACTCCAGCGCTCATAAGACTGGGGGCAATTCCCCCAGCAGGCACGGACGCCGACCGGTCCTAAGCCGAAGGGCTTGGCCCTCGCCGACCGAGTCCAGAGCTCATAAGTCTGGGGGCGACTCCCCCAGCAGGCACGACGCCGACTGGTCCTAAGCCGAGGAGCTTTGCCCTCGCCGACCGACTCCAGCGCTCATAAGACTGGGGGCAATTCCCCCAGCAGGCACGGACGCCGACCGGTCCTAAGCCGAGGAGCTTTGCCCTCGTCGACCGACTCCAGCGCTCATAAGTCTGGGGGGCAGTTTCCCCAGGAGGCACGGACGCCAACCGGTCCTAAGTCGAGAAGCTTCGCCCTCGCTGACCGACTCCTGCGCCCCTAAGTCTGGGGATAATACCCCCAGCCAACGCCAGTTTCGTCCATTCCCAAGCCAAGAACAAGGCAACAACGCCAAGTACACAAAAATTCCAAGTAAGTCGATTTCATTTATAATAGTTAACCCGAGTACAAAAATGCGTCTTATTTACAGGGGATCAAGGCGAAGGGAACACCCTACAAACAGTCTACTCGCGACAAATGACAGAGTTCAGATCGACACCGACAAAACAAAATTGGTTGACAAAAGACCCAGAGCAGGTGACCCAAGCTAGCGGCCATGCAACCAGCAATTGTTGGCCGCGGGGCTGAAGGAGAGGGCGGGGGCCGGGGATCCATTTCAAGTAGACTGGCCCAAAGCGAAGCAGATGCTTAAAAATTTGAGGATAAGGCTGGGAGGGACTGCTTAAGGAGCCCGAGCTCGGGAGGACACATCCTCGGGCACTTCGCCCTGCTCGGAGCGAGGGGACTCGACTGGCGGAGGGGCTTGCCAGACTCGTTCCACACATTCCCGGAAGGAAGACTGGACGACTTCGACGATCCGGGGGGCGATGATGTCTATATACTTACCGAAGGCCCCCCCTGAGAACCTCGAAGATCTCCTTCCCCAGGGCTCGACGACACCCTTCTCGACCTCCTCCGCCAGCCGCATTACCTGACGCCGGTCCGACAGCTCCCTCTGAAGCTCCTCCCTCTCCAGACGGAACGATTCCGCCGCTTCCTCAGCCGACTGATGAGCATCCCCTAGCTTTCCCTCAAGGTCACCCACTTGCCCCTCCAACGCAGCCACACGGAGGGCGAGGCGCCGAGACTCCATCTGGGCCTCCATCATGGCCACCTCGGCCGCCCCGGCCCGCTCCTGAGCCCTCTGGAAGACTCCTCCATCTCCCTCAAGCGGACGGCTCGACACTGCAACTCCACAAGCGAGCGCTGAACCCTGAAAAGACGAGACATGTGCTAAGAAGAGGATAAAGAGAAAGAGAGGATAGCAAGATAACCGAACCTGTTGGAGGATCCAGACCAAGGAATCCGACATCTTGTCGGCCGGGATCTTCTTGAGGAGGCTGCGGTCCCGGGGAGGGACGGAGACCTCGGCAACCTGCTGGGCCACTGCTCGGTCAGCAAACATCGAACTCCCAGGGACGACAATCGAAGCCAAGTCGCTCGCCTACAAGGCCCCGACCCCTGGTGATACGGGCGAAGACGCTGCGAGGGGGGTGGCTGGCAAAGCTATCGAAGGATCCCCGGCGGTCGCCACGGGAAGCGCGGAACCTGCCGGGCCGGAGGGATCCACGTCCTCCTTCCTCTTCTTTCCACCGTGGAGCTCCGAAGGCGCCGGAGGAGAACGCTTCCGCCTCGCACCATCCTCACCCCCCGGAAGGGGATCGCCAGAAGAAGAGGCGGGAGGCGCGGCCGCCACCTTACCCACGGCAGGCTCGGCTCGGCGCACCTCCTCCTCAACGGTCCTCCGAGGCGCCCTTCCAGAGGTACTACCTCGGCTCCGAGCGGCTCCACGACGGATCAGCTCGTCAACGTCACGGACGAATTCGCGGCCAGCCATCCCTGCAAAGGAGACCGAAATCAGGATGAGTCATAGGGCGATCCGGGGATGAAAAAGCGACCTACCTGGAGACCACAAGACGGCCTTCAGGAGTAGGTCGTCCAGCAAAGACCAAATGGACTTCGTTTCCAAAGGAAGAGCCAACAGAAGCGCAGCGGCTGCCCGGTCGACGTCTGAGAGAACTAACGACGGGCGAGAATGGACAGAACTGCCCCAGCTTGTCAGAATCTGGGCCTCACCCAAGAAGACCACGAAGACATAATCCAAGTTCCAATCCCCTGACCAGCGGGGTAACCCGATCAGGCATTCCCTCCTCGAACGAGCTCGGAGTAGCAGCCATGACCCCGGACCGACCGTCTGGGCCTGGTAAAAGTAGAAGAGAAGGGGGAGAGTCGGCTCCAGACCACGGGTACAGCAGAGCGTTACGAAACCCGTCAGTACCGCGATCGAACACGGGGTGAACTGACACAGGGACACCGTGAAATGTTCCATGACCTGGATGAAGAAGGGATGGAGCGGGAAGCGAAGACCCAGGCGGAACATCTCGACGTAGACGCCGACCTCATTGCTCCTCGGGAGGCAAATCCGCTCGTCGACAAATGGAACCCGAACCTCGTATGGGAAGCAGAGATATCTTTCCCGGATCTCCGCGGCCACCGAAGGAGGGGTCCTCGACGGCGTACGGAGGACAACCGGGGGCACATTAAGCCGTACGGCAGCCAGCGCCACGTCATCACAGGTGTAGTCTGGAAAAAGTTTCTCCTTCCCCCTATCTTGAAGAGAACGACTCCCGGCGGGGGAACCAGACTCCCCTAGCCGGGGTTCGCCCCGCCCGAACTCCGGAGGACCCCTCGTCCTCCGGCCAGAACCGCCTATCCTAAGAGCAGACATGGGATGAAAGCAAGAGAGGAATTACCTATTTTCAACTAGTTTGGAGAGGACAAAGAAGCGAAGGCGACGGGGAACTCCGAGTTGCTGAAGGCTCTGAATACCGGGAGGAGCGAAGGAGAAGTGGAGATCAACACAACTGGGGATCTTATATGCCAGGGGAGAATTCGAAGCGCCTGACAAGAATGCGTGGCGAGGCTCGAAGAGTCGGCGGCGCTCCGAAATTGGCGCCAGTTGAAGACCAATCGATCCGCCTCATCATGACCTGCATTTATGGCCTCGCCTCGATTGAAGCGCCGCTCGGAATCCCAGGAGACATAACGGGTGATCTGAGCGAGCCAAGGCTGATCGACCCCACCAATGGCGGCTCACAAACCCTTCGGCTTCTCGAACTTAAGGCGACTCCGCGAGCGGCGGGGATAAGCTTTCCACTACACGTGGCAGCATCTGAAGGCCGACGGCGCTTTGAAGCCCGCGCCTTAAAAACATCGAATGGGCTAACTCATGATGACGACTAATAAATGAGTCGGCATCGACTGGAGAGCCTGTCAAAATCGGCAGAGGTCACATCGGCCGAGCCGAACCGGCCGAGGCCGATCAACCCGACCGATGGGGGCAATTGTTACGCCTATTTGACCGAGACCCATAAAGCACGAGCCCAAGAGCCCACCTGCATCCTGAAAGCCCATTCGACAAATGCCCTACAAGGGACCTTCTCGAAACGTCGATCCGACCCGGCCCCCATAACCAGTTGGTCGTTCGCCCACTCCTGCGAAAACCGCTCCCCCGGACACGCGACCACTAAATGGCGATAATGGGGAGGTGCTGGCATGGCGGAGAGGGCGGCGGCGAGGGGGGACGGATGTGGCACGATCGATGGCGGGCGTGGGACGTGGGCCAGAGCCAATCACGCTGGGAGCTCTACAAAAGGGTCAGGAAGACGACGAAGAAAGGGACCGCATCTCAGGTAACAAAACCTAAGGTACTCCATCAACGACCTCGTTCCCCCAATTCATCTCCTTCCTCCCCCGCTCGCGCCGAGAGACGCCGTCACGATCTCCTCACGAGTCGGACCGTCTCCGCCGGGCCTCCTTTCTCAGATCTCTATCTGACTTAGGCATCGGAGGGGATTTGGCCGGAACCAAGGTCCGGCCCCCTGACGAGCGTTCTCGTCTACGCAGGTGAACAACAGACCAACGGGCCGAGGCTACCCCTCGCCCCTCTCCGACCACTCGATCAACCGGACGGTGAGGCTTCCCCTCACCCTCAGCCTTCCTTGGCCGAGCACGCCCTACCGAGGCCGAGCGTCCTAATCGGGTCTGAGACTCACCCTCGCCACCAGACGGCCGTGCATCTACTCGGGCGACTGAGGCTACCCCTCGTCCCCCTCCCAGCCGAGGCCGAGCGCGTCTGTCCGAGGCCGAGCGTCTCAACCAGGGCCGAGGCTTCCCCTCGCCCCTTCTGCACCGATTCGAAGCCCCCGAGGGACCCAAAGCGGGTCCCTTGACCACGTTGACCGGGTTCTCCACGGTCAACGCCTAGTAGTGAGAAAACACTCTGAAACACTATGTATGATGATTCTTCTTCTATTAATGAAAGTTTCCATTTGACAAATGCTTCTAACTCTGAATCTGAGATCATTTGTTGGCATGCAAGACTTGGTCATATTGGACCAACTAGAATGGATAGACTTGCCAAAAGTGGCTTGCTATCTAATGTTTCAAAAGTTGAAATGTCAACTTGTGAACATTGTCTTGTAGGGAAAACTTGTCGCAAGCCGTTTGGAACTGGCACAAGGGCCGAAGTTTCATTACAGCTTATCCATTCGGACATTTGCGGTCCAATGAATGTTAAGACAAGACACGGGAAGTCCTATTTCATCACCTTCATTGATGACTTCACCCGTTTCGGTTACATTTATTTGATTTCCCACAAACATGAAGCTTTATCTTGCTTCAAAAACTATATGAGTTTAGTGGAAAATCAACTAGATCGCAAGATAAAGGTCTTGCGAACCGATCGGGGTGGAGAATATCAATCAACGAGTTTTAAGGAACTCTGTGATGAAAAAGGCATAGTTCATCAAATAACTATGCCTTATACTCCGCACCAAAACGGTGTTGCGGAAAGAAGAAATAGGACATTGATGGAAATGGTCCGATCAATGATGTCTCAGGCAAATTTGCCCATCACCTTTTGGGGTGATGCATTATTGACGGCAGCATTCATCTTAAACCGTGTACCCTCGAAGTCGGTAAGTTCTACTCCTTATGAGTTGTGGAACAATAGAACTCCAGACTTAAGCATTCTAAAACCTTGGGGTTGTACCTCTTACGCACATTTATCCTCTCACAAATATGGCAAACTTGGGCCACGTGGGAGGAAGTGTATCTTCATCCGATACGCTGAAAACTCCAAAGGATATGTTTTCGTCGGTCAAGAGGACAATGGGGGTCTAATAGAATTCGAATCGAGGAATGTTGTCTTCTTGGAAAACGAGTTTCCAAGACAGGGTGAGATAAGTTAAGACTTATCCTTGTTTGAGACTTGGGATCAAGAAGGATCGGAACGTTTGAGTGGGAGAATTCTTGGTGAAGAGGAAAATGACCCTCATACTTCACCTATGGATGATATGAACGATACCAATCCTATTCCGAGTGTGAGTGATGTTATTCCAAGTGGGAGTGATGTCATTCCAAGTGGGAGTGATCAAACTCAAACAAGACGTAGTAATCGAACGAGGCTAACACCTCTGAGATTTGAGGATGAATTTCCTCAAACATTCATGACATTACTACAAGATGATGACGAACCTGCAAATTACAAACAGGCCGTCACATGCCCTGCTAAAGATAAATGGATAGCGACGATGGAAGAAGAACTTCAATCCATGAAAACAAACCAAGTCTGGGACTTGGTTGATTTACCTAAGGGACGTAGAGCCATTGGGAACAAGCGGGTTCTCAAAATCAAGCATAAGGCTGATGGCTCTATCGAGAAATATAAAGCTCGCCTTGTTGTGAAAGGTTTCACGCAACAGGAAGGAATAGACTACGAAGAGACTTTCTCTCCTGTCGTGCGTTTTACCTCCATTCGCTTAATTCTGGCAATGGTGGCTTGTTTGGACCTCGAGTTACATCAGATGGATGTAAAGACTGCTTTTCTTAACGGAGAACTAGATGATGAGATCTACATGGAACAACCAAACGGGTTCGTACAAGAAGAAAACAAACATAAGGTTTGTAAACTTCGTAAATCCATATATGGTCTTAAACAATCCTCAAGGCAGTGGTATATACGCTTTCAAGAAGTAGTTTTGTCGTATGGTTTCTCCATGCTCGACGAAGACAACTGCGTATACATTAAGAGGATTAAGAACAAGTATGTAATTATGTCTCTTTATGTAGATGACATACTTATAGCCAGAAATGATAAGCGTCTTATCATGGATATCAAAGCTTGGCTTTCATCCGTCTTTGAGATGAAAGACATGGGTGAAGCTGCATATATCCTTGGGGTTAAAATCTCAAGGAATCGTTCCAAGAAACTTCTTTGTCTCTCTCAAGAAACATATATAAAGAAAGTTTTAGAACGGTTTAATATGCAGGACTGCAAACCAATTGATACTCCAATAAGCAAAGGCGAGGGTCAATGTTTGGAAATGTGTCCGAAAGATCCAAAAGAAAAGAAAGCTATGGAAAAGGTTCCATACTCCAGTGCTGTCGGGAGTCTGATGTACGCCATGATGTGTACCAGACCGGACATTTGCTATGCTGTTGGTATGGTAAGCCATTACCAATCCAACCCAGGACAGGCACACTGGAAAGCGGTGAAGAGGATATTAAGGTACCTCAAAGGGACTGCGGACTATGCGTTGTGCTATCAAGGCAATACCTTGAGACTCGAAGGCTATACCGATGCTGATTGGGCAGGTGATCTCGACGAGCGAAGATCTAACTCAGGCTTTGTTTTCTTGCTCAGGAATGGTGCAATATCCTGGAGCAGCAAGAAGCAAACCTGCATCGCCCTATCAACCATGGAAGCCGAATTTGTAGCATTCAGCATGGCGGTCCAAGAAGCTGTTTGGCTTAGGAAATTCTTAGACAGGCTGACGAATGCCACTGACTCGAGCACTGTTCCTATATACAGTGATAGTCAAGCTTCGATTGCCTATGTCAAAGATCCTAAATTTCATTGTAAGACCAAACACATTGATATTCGATTCAAGTTTGCGAAGGACTATGACAAACGGAAGGAAGTAGACATAGGATACATATCCACGCATAAGATGATAGCGGATCCCCTTACTAAGGCGATCCCCAGAGATGTGTTCTTCAAACACTTATCATCTATGGGAATGCGTAGGTGCTGAGCTGTATCATGTAATATTTCCCATGTCTATAGAAGATCAAAGTTTAATAAAAAGAAGAAGTCTTTTTTATATTGCATACAAGTTTCTTACAAATGATTTTATATACATTTGTGTTTAAGTCTCAGCTATTTTATTGTGTGTATGTCGGACAGATTAAGGTTGGCTCTCTCACATGAGCAACCGCTTTATCTTATCAGATGGATAAGATAAAGTTGAGACTAGTTTAAAGTCAAAATCATTAGACAAATGATTTAGATCGTGACTTAAACAAGATATTCGAATGAAAGATCTGCATCATATGGATGCTTACAAAAGATCTGAGATCTGTATCACAAGGATATTTAAAAGAGATCTCATAGGATTTTTTAAATCCTATCTGTCTTATGCAGGATGAGAGTCCGGGAATATTTCATGGGTAGTAAGGGTACTCAAAAGATAGACACTGTGGTGTCTGATCTTTCATCCGTACAACATCATTAAGACATACTCTCCCTGGGAAAGGAGTGATGTTGTAATACGTGTTCATACCACGTATGTATTTCGACCACTGAGTTAGTAGCAATAGTGTTTGCTATTATGTGAGACTCAAAGGCCATATGGGTCTTAACTCTTACCCTCAAGGACTCCAATTGGTTCCTTTAGATTTGACGAGATGATCGCTATCTTAGCGCGTTGCTAATGGGCTATGATAATTCGGCTCGGCGGGACACGTTAGAAAAGCGAATCAAGTCAAGATCAAAAGGTTCGCAAGAAGAGGAAGATTGATTTTATATTCGCATTTGGACTTTAATGATTCAAAGCTGGCCAGCCAATTGTGATCCAGATGGGATTCAATTGTTGAATATAAAGTATAAGAAATGTGAAGAAATAATCTCGGGTAAAGCATGCGTTGAACTACTCAACTTTGCACCTTCGATGTCGTTGTGTATCTCTAATAAGTGCACAACAACAGACTCTACGCGCATGACGGTCGCACGGTCTATTTCTCGGTATGATAGATGAAAGAACTAAGAGAAAGACGTTCTCTTACAATCCCCTCAAGTGTGAGTGGGAGATGTTGGATATGGATGACGTTTGTACACCCTTGTAGGGGATGTACGAGGGAATACGGACCTCGAACGCCGCATACACGAAGTCGTGTGCAAAGGGAATCTGTTCCCTTGCGGAGAGGATCTCTAGATAAGTGGGAAAGTCGCATTATATGTGCATAAGTGCATGCGACATATGACTAATAAAGGGGGAATATCTTAAGCTTATGTTGTACCATGCATATGGTACAACTTAAGCTTATAATGTGCCATGTATGATGGTACACCTTAGTTAAATTGTTCCAAAGGAACAATTACTCCTAAAATAACTACCTTGGGGGCTATAAATAAGACCCAAGGCTTAGCCATTTCCTAACACTTTTGCATGGCATTCTTGCCTTGCATTTCATTCTAGCGAAGCTCTGCAGAAATCCTTCCTCTCTCTTTATCCAAGTTCTTAATCTAAAAGTAGAGATTTAGATTGTGGATTTAGTAGCCTTACTCCGTTCGTGAGAAGACTCGATCCGTCGTGGCGAATCCGAAGGCGAAGTTTCGAGACTACCGTGCCGCATACGCAAGCGTAAGTCTCAACTTCATTTATCGATCCTAACGCTGTTTTGACAAGATCCTACATGTCCGACATTTGGGTCCTGGGGTCCCATCGGGGTCTCGTCCC
>JAULAV010001333.1:0-25002 GCA_030789695.1 Scilla litardierei | reverse complement strand
ATCAAAAATAGGATGGTATCAAGACATACACTCGTCAATCTTCATTCATAGGAAATTACACCACATCTTGTGTTTTCTTTAAGCTTTGGAAGTTCTCTTTCCTTGCTAATTATGCACACTATTTCCTTCTTTTCGTTCTCTTTTTTTTAATAGTTCTGCGTAACGCGCATCAAGCAACATTCGCAGAAAAAATGTATAACTTGGATCGCTCCCTCAAATGATTGAGGTTCCAGTCAATGGCTCCCAAATCGGACGATAATAGGGCATTAGGCCAAGACGGACCCCTCGAACTGTACTACTCGAGCCAACCAAGTTATTTCTTTAGTAACACATTTATTCATTTCTTTCTCTTCATTTTTTTTTTCTTTTGTGTGTGCATAAATAACTTAGCAAGATAGCTTCCTTTTCATTATTCTTTCACAAGAATGGGTTATCCTAATCATTTCAAAAGACGGCATACATTTTTCTACCCAAAATCATACCAAGCATGCAAATAGCAATGAATACGAGATAAAAAGCAATGCTCCAGTTATTTTGTGAACTTATTCGCGCATGAACTTTGGTGTGTTCCATTGAAAGCATACTACTTGCTAATTCATAATTTCTAGCTTCATTAAGTCGTCAATTAATCATACAATTGAGATATATCAACGAAAATTTCACCACAAGTACTTGCATTCATATCAAATGAGACTGAAATATTCGACAATAGTGGTGGAAGAAAATAAATCACGAATGTATGGTGGTGAATAAATAACGAGAAGTTTCATCACATGAGGTTCATTTCTAGGTAAAAATAGGTATTGGTGATATTCTTAACTCAAAATATTTTTTTTTTGCAAAAAGGGAACTAAAAAAATAAAATCCTAAAAGAAAAAAGAAAAAAGAAAATAAAGAAAATCCTAAAAGTTATACCCTCCCCTCAACTTAAAATAGACATTGTCCTCAATGTTAGGAAGAGGGAATCATGGAAAGAACACACCTGATTAGTCCCCACCCGAAGGTGGGTCTGTGAGATCCATGGTGCTCGCTTCCTTGGTCCAAGGCTTGTGAAAATGCTTCAATCTTTGGCCATTCACCTTGAACTCACTTCCATCTTTTTCATTCAATAATAGTACTGCGCCATGTGAGAAAACTTCTTTGACTGTGAAAGGCCCCTACCACCTAGAGCGAAGCTTCCCGGGAAAGATGTGTAGCCTGGAATTGTATAGTAGTACTTTTTGGCCTGGGGTGAACTCCCTCCGTAGGATCATCATGTCGTGGACGGATTTCATCCTCTCTTTTGATATTTTGGCATTATCGTACGCATTTCTCCTCAACTCCTCTAGCTCCAGCAATTGTAACCTGTGAGAAGAAAAAGATGAATCAGTATCAAAATTCATTTTCTTTATAGCCCAATAAGATCTATGCTCTATCTCAACAGGTAAGTGACAAGACTTCCCAAAAACTAGACGATAAGGTGACATCCCCAAAATTGTTTTGTAGGCCGTCCTGTAGGCCCACAACGCTTCAGGTAAGCGCAAACTCCAATCTTTTCTTGATGGATTCACCGTTTTCTGTAGAATTCCTTTGATCTCTCTATTTGCCAACTCTGCTTGACCATTGGTTTGGGGGTGATACAGAGTAGAAACTTTGTGCGTGACCCCAAACCTCTTCATCAAAGTAGCGAACATGCGGTTGCAAAAATGAGACCCTCCATCACTGATCAAGGCCTTTGGCACTCCAAACCAAGAGAAAATGTTCTCTTTGAGGAACTTACGCACAACGGAAGTGTCGTTCGACCTGCAAGGAATAGCTTCCACCCATTTAGAAACATAATCAATACAAACCAAAATATAAGCATATCCAAATGAAGGTGGGAAAGGTCCCATGAAGTCTATGCCCCAACAATCAAATATTTCAATTTCTAAAATGGGGTTTAAAGGCATCATGTTACGTTTAGTAATACCCCCTAATTGTTGGCATGCAGCACAAGTCTTGCAATAATGAAATGTATCTTTAAACATAGTTGGCCAATAAAAGCCACATTGCGAGATTTTTGCCACAGTTTTATTCGCTGAAAAGTGTCCACCACATACTCCATCATGGCAAAATTGTATCACACTGGTTATTTCATGATCAGGAATGCATCTCCTAACAATTTGGTCACTACAATATTTATATAAGTACGGATCGTCAAAGAAGAAATATTTTACCTAGTACTTGAACCTTTTAAAGTCTTGAAGAGACCAAGTGTCAGGAGTCTTACCAGTTACCAGATAATTAACGATATCAGCATACCATGGAGAGGTGGAAACGCTAAAAAGATGCTCGTCAGGAAAGGAGTCCTTCAAAGGCACATCTGCTGAATCAAGGCCTGCTGTCAATCGTGATAAATGGTCAGCTACTAGATTCTCCACGCCTTTCTTGTCCTTGATTGTGACATTGAACTCCTGCAACAATAAAATCCATCGTATCAATCGAGGCTTAGCATCTTTTTTAGACAATAAATATTTTAAAGCAGAGTGATCAGTATAAATCAAAATTGATGATCCCAAAATATAGCTCCTGAATTTTTCCAACGCGAATACTACAGCCAGCAACTCCTTCTCTGTGGTCGTATAATTCCTCTGAGCATCATTTAGTGTCTTGCTAGCGTAGTAAATCACTACTGAAACTTTGTCTTTTCTTTGGCCTAGGACTGCACCAACTGCGTAATTGCTTGCGTCACACATTATTTCAAATGGTAGGGACCAGTCTGGCACATGCAAAATGGGAGCAGAAATCAGCAACTTCTTTAAAGTTTCAAAAGAAATTTGACACTCAGGTGTCCAAATAAAATCCACATTTAAAGTTAGTAAGTTGCAAAGTGGGCGAGATATAGCGCTAAAATCTTTGATGAATCGCCTATAAAATCCTGCATGTCCCAAAAATGATCTGATGTCCTTCACGCATTTAGGACTTGGTAGCTTCTCAATTACTGCTACCTTGGCTCTGTCTACCTGTATACCATCTTTAGAAACCAGGTGACCTAGGACAAGTCCCTCTGTGGTCATAAAATGACACTTCTCCCAATTCAATAGGAGGTTCTTTTCAATGCACCTGTCAAGAACAAGAGCCAAGTTAGCTAAACAAGCATGAAAAGAGCTACCATACACTGAAAAATCATCCATAAATACCTCAACAATTTTCTCAACCATATCATCAAAAATACTGAGCATGCATCGCTGAAAAGTAGCTGGAGCATTACATAAACCAAACGGCATTCTTTTAAAAGCAAAAGTACCAAAGGGATAGGTAAAAGTAGTCTTTTCCTGGTCCTCAGGTGCAATCTCAATCTGATAATAACCTGAATAACCGTCTAGAAAGCAATAATACTCATGTCCAGCCACCCTCTCTAAAATTTGGTCAAGAAATGGAAGAGGGAAATGATCTTTTCTAGTTCGGGAGTTCAACTTCATATAGTCTATACACATCCTCCATCCTGTGGTGGCTCTAACAGGGATAAGTTCATTATTCTCATTTTTAACAACGGTGAGCCCAGACTTTTTAGGAACAACCTGTGTAGGATTGACCCACTTGCTGTCAGAAATAGGATATATAATGCCTGCATCCAATAATTTTAAAACCTCGCCTTTCACCACTTCTTTTAATGTTGGATTTAACCTACGTTGCATTTCTCTAGTGGGTTTGGTGTCATCCTACAAATAAATGTGATGCATGCATACAATAGGGTTAATACCTTTTATGTCAGCAATGGACCAACCAATAGCACCTCTATGTTTTCTTAGCACATCAAGTAAAGAGCTTTCCTGTTCTAAAGAGAGTTTGGAAGATATTACCACAGGGAAGTTGTTTTCGTTTCCTAGGAAGGCATACTTGAGATATTCAGGAAGTGGCTTCAATTCGGGCTTTGGATCCTCCACATCTGATGAAATTTGAATTGATGCATTAGGTGGCAAAGCCTCGAACCTAGGCTCCCATACTGCATTCAGCTCCTTCACGTTCTCCTGCACAAAAGATATGTCATCAGAATCACCAATAATAGTCTTAACAATAGAAGCATCCTCACAAAATTCAGAGCAAATATAATCATCCACCAATGAGTCAATCATATGCACCCTCTCAACCTCATCATCCACATGTGGCAACTTGCAAGTATTAAAAATATTCAAATCCAAAGTCATGTTGCCAAAAGTAATTTTTAGTTGACCATCCCTACAATTTATTAAAGCATTGCATGTCGCTAGGAATGGTCTACCTAGGATGATAGGAGTAGCATTGGCAGTTTGGGGTCCTTGGATGTCTAGAACTATAAAGTCTGCAGGGTAGTAAAATTTGTCCACCTGAACGAGGACATCCTCAATGCATCCCTTTGGAACTTTAATAGATCTATCAGCTAGTTGCAATATAACAGATGTAGGCTTTAGCTGTCCTAACCCAAGCTGCACAAAAATAGGATATGGCAAGATATTGACACTAGAACCTAAATCCAATAAAGCATTTCCAATCTTTTTAGTGCCAATGGTGCAAGTGATGGTGGGTGATCCAGGATCTCTAAATTTAGGTGGTGTATTTTGTTGCACAATAGAGCTAACCTGTTCAGTCAAGAATGCTTTCTTTTTCACATTTAATTTTATTTTAACAGTGCACAATTCTTTCAGAAATTTAGCATAGGCAGGTATTTGATTAATAGCATCAAGCAATGGAATATTTATCTGGCACTTCTGAAAAATTTCACGAATCTCAGTTTGATACTTATCTTTATTTTTCTGAAGTAGCCGCTGAGGGAAAGGTGCTGCAGGTACATATGCTGCGGGTTCCTTCTCTTTAATGACATTTTTGCTCAAACCCACTTCCGTGCTCTTTTCCTGCACCTCCTTTTGCTCTTGAATTTCCTCTTCTTGGGTCTGAATTCCCTCTTCTTGCTCAGCTTCTCTGCTTGGTGGGTCAGGCTTCTGAATCTCTTTTCCACTCCTCAAAGTGGACACAGCTTGGCAAGGCTTCATATTATTTCCTGCAGAAGAAGATGAGCCCATATTAGGATTTGGAATTTACTGAGATGGAAGCTTACCTTTCTCCAGTGTCGCCGTAAGCCTAGCCAAGCTTTCGCTCATCTGCTGATTCTGAGCCTGCTGAGCCTGAAATTGAGCCTGTTGTTGCTGCATTTGGGCTTGTTGTAGTTGAATAAGCTGCTGAAGCGCATCGCCAAATGGTTGCACCTGCTGTTGTTGCACTGGCTCATGGTCCCTCCTTTGGTTCCCACCTTGATAATTGTTGTTATATTGATTCTGTCTGAACGGCGGTGGAGCTTGCTGCTGAGATTGCTGATTGGGGCCCCAATTTAGATTAGGATTGTTGCGCCACCCCTTATTGTTGGAATTGAAGTTCTGGTAGTTTATGACACTTGATTCACCCCCGTTGGATTGCCTAGCATGCTCTTCAAAGCTGGGAGTATAGGGCAAGCACTAGTGTCGTGGCCACCAACGTCGCAAAGTGCGCAAATCTGCTCTATCTCAACTGCCTTGGCCTCTTTCAAATTCATGGCATGAAGCTTGTTTGAGATCATGGCCTCCATCTTTGCCTCCAACGCATCCTCTTGCTTCAAATTGAATACCACTCCTCGTGTGGGCTGGGATGGTGCAGAGTGGCCTCCTCTCTCGTAGTCTGAAGTAGTGTCCCATGTCTGCGCATTTTCTGCTATCTCCTCCAGGTACGTCCAAGCTTCATCTGGCTCTTTGTCAAAGAATCCTCCATTGCACATCATCTCTACAAATTGCTTCATCTACGGCTGCAGTCCATCGTAGAAGAAGCCAATAATCCTGCTTTTGTCGAAGCCATTGTGTGGGCATGCAAGCAACAGCTCATTGAACCTTTCAAATGCCTGGTAGAATGTCTTCTCGCTTTTCTGGGCAAAGTTCATGATCTGCTGCTTCAGTCCCTATGTCCTGTGAATAGGAAAAAACTTCTTTAGAAATTCAGCCTGCAAATCAATCCATGTAGTAATAGAACGTGATGGCAATGCATTCAACCAATTTTTAGCTTTGTCTTTCAATGAAAATGGGAACAGTTTAAGATATACCGTGTCCTCGCTAGTTTTCCCGTCAAAGCATGTCAAGCATACCTCCTCAAATCCTTTAATATGAAGATATGGATTTTCCTTGTCTAATCCATGAAAGGTGGGTAAGAGTTGGATCACCCCAGGTTTAAAATTGAAAGAATTTGCATCGTTAGGTAAAACAAAGCATGAAGCTGTGCTAGTCCTAGTGGGTCTGAGTAAATCTTTTAAAGTCCTAGGTACTCCAGGTTGCACATTATTTTCGTTGTTGTTGCTAAAATTTTCATCCATATTATTATTAGCCATATCAAAACGTCGAGTCAACCTATGTGTCCTAGGAGTCCTATGCCACATAAACTAGCACAAATATTTTTTTATATATAAAAGCAAACAAAAATTATATACAATAAAGTGGAAAGATCTCACCGAAGGTCCTCTGAATGAGATAAACCGTAGTAACAAACCGTTCTCCCAGGCAACGGCGCCAAAAACTTGGTGGGCTCCGAAAAGGTGCTTCTCTCAAGCGCAAGAGTCCGTACAAGTAGTAAAATCTGGGAGTCCAGATGTCGAATCATCGGGAGAAATCTGTTGAAACCACAAGATTAAATCAAATAGAAAATATACGTAGAGAAACTAAACACTTTAGTGGTGGTGGTGTGGATGTGTTTGATGGTGAATTGTGAATACGTGAACGATACGAACAATGAGAATACGTGAAAATATCAATGAGAAATATGCACATGGTATGGTTTCGTTAGGATCAGTGATTCGTACACGTTGGTTGATTAAATATAACTCAATAAATCCTCCTTTTGGGAGCGATTCATCGGAAGATACCCTTTTGGGGATTCAAGCACAATATGAATTAAATAGTCGCTAAAATTATAATCCTACGAATACGGTATGAAGCTCTCTTTTGGAGAGATCAAAGCTCACCCTTTTGAGGTGATCATCAATCTAATCTCTTCTTTTGGAAGATAAAAAAGCGGATTTAATAGTAAAAATTACAACTTTAGCCACATAAACGCTTACAAACGATGATATTCAACCGAACAAATACGATTCACATCCCCTAACTACTCCATACCATGCACAAATAAGAATTAGCTACTCATAATATAAGAATAAACAAGTTTCATAGCCAAATACTTCAAGTTCATAGCAAAATACAATAGAAAACACCCAAATACGGGGTATGAGTTTAAGAAAATATCACCAAAACTCCAAGCTAAGACTCCAAACTCTCTGAAAAACTGAAGAATAGCCTCTGGAAATTTACAGAATTTTTCAGAGAGAAGATTCGGCTTCTAGATGCTCCAATACGCCAATCATACGCCCAAAAACCCTAGAATACGCTTATATAATAGGCATTGCGGGTTTGGGGGCTTAACGGGTTCAAAACCGTACCCATTATCGACTTAAACCCATACCCACGGTCGGAGCAAATGCTGACCGCTCATCTGAGCGGGATTGAACTTCGCTGCGACGCGTGGCCTTTAATTTTCGTGCTCAGCTCTTCGGATCTCAGAATCCGCTTCGGATTGATTCCCATCCATTGTATCTACATCGCATGGCCTAGAAACGGCCCCGTCGCCCAAGTTATCGCACCCTCTTCATTCTCTTCGCTGCCGCATCCGATTCATCGCAACCGTTCATTCGAGCGGACGCCTCCTGAGATGGTGCCATGTAGCCTCGGATTGCCGCTCTCCGCGTTCGCCTCAGGAGTACGGGCAACCGTTCGATTGGACGGGCGATCGAGGCGATCTCGCCACGTGGCCAAGGGATTCGCTGTGCACTGCATTCGAGCGAGCAGATTGTGGCCCGTTCGATCGTAATCGAACGGTTCAAGAGTTTCCGCGTCGCCGCTTGATTACTGCCGCTGGATCGATGATCAACGGATGTAGATGTGCCACGTCGCCCGCTTTGCCTGGAGCGTAGGATCACGATCGTGCGGCCAGGGTTAGGCCACGTGTGCGCCAATATTCACGCCCGACCATATATACGTATTTCCTTGCGTATTTTTCCATTTAAAATAGTATTCTGCATTAAAAAATACAGAGTAATTAGCACAGATCTCAGAAAAATACAAATAAATAGTCGTTGGAATCGTGAGATCGAGACCAAGCTAGGAAAAATATAAAAAGTGCAGAAATACTTCGTTAATTGCTGTTTTGTGCTCAAATAGAGTGTTTTCTCTAATAAATAATTGTGTATAAAATACGTATGAATTAGAGAACAATGTAGCATCACATGAGCACAAAATAGGGCTAAATGGGGGGGGGGGGGGTTAAATATGTAATATTGAACCCGAATCACACCCCCCAACTAGCGTTTTGCTAGTCTCTAGCAAAAAGAGCGATTAAAAATACACCTAGATCACCTTATCAGATCTCAAACCATTCACCACTATACTACAACGACAAAAGAGATAACCACACACTAATATCAAAATTTTCAAGCTCATCAAGTAATGATACTTGTGGGGTTTCAAACATGAGTGTCAAGTATCTCAAATGGTTATAAAATAGACTTAAATTCACTATCCATTACTTCATGGCTCATAGTGTACAAAATCAATGGTCAACACCGTTCAATCAAATAGTTTAACTTGGAGCGTAGATTTTTCATGCAAGGCAAGCATCAAAAATAGGATGGTATCAAGACATATCACTAAAGCTTCTATTTCAATATCATCACATATATGTGCACTTAATAGAAAAACTAAGAACACTGTGAATCATATGACATATGAAATCATTTTAGAATCAAACATCGTCTAAGGCATAGAAAAACGATATATATAATAATAGACAACACACTTTTCAATTGACTGCTTCTACTTGGAGTATAAGAGATATCACACAATTCAAATCAATAAGAATAGAAAGAGGTGGTTTTCATGAATTTCATGCCAATTTTTCAATTCATAGATGTCGTTATACTCTAAGTCATCTCCCTAAGTATCAGAAATTACGTAGCTTAGGTCGTTATGCACATATAAGTAGCCACACTCTCACACACCATTGGATCTTCTCTCCCAAGCTTATCTATAAGCGTTTGGCATCAAATATGAACTCTTTTCCATATATTTTTTTGTAGCTCCATATATGAAAAGGAATACAAGAATGAAGTAAAGAAGGGGATTGTGTATATACAATGAAACTTTTCTTTTTCTTCTTCGTTTTCTTTTTCTTTCTTTCTTTTTTTATACACAAGAACAATCCCAAAGAAAGATGCAAAGATACAAAATTTTCTTTTCTTTTGAGTTTTTGGGATAATGGAGCTTATTTCTTTTTAGCATGGGGAAGATGCAATAATAAGATTCACTTAAGGGGAGATTCACCAATGAGTATATGTATAGAAATACTTTTCAAGATATGTGAAGAAAGAATATATGATAACGCTCTGTTCACTCCTTTGTATGTGCACAACAACTTCAGCAGGGTAATGTCATCTACTCACTTTGATGTCTAAAAGTAAACTAATACATTCATATCAAACGACAATCAATTCATTCAACCTGGAAGTTCAATACACATTTCATGCAATAAGAAGTGATTTTAATATGCAAAGCAGTACTCCAAGTAATAGGCAGTCAATGCAAAAATCTTGGTGCGTTTTCTATAAAAATTATACAATAATGTAATTCTCAGACGAATCAATGCTAAAATTCATTCATGGACAAATAATAAACACGTTGGAAGTTATTTTTCTCAAATGCACATCAAATATATCGTAGATGATATCAGAAATAAAAAAGCAATAGCATGGCAAGAGGTACGTGTGTAAGACTAAAGCGAAATCCAAGCTATATTCATCATAGGGAATTCACCTCTAGCAAAGAAAGTAAAAGAAATAAGGATAAAATAAAATCTAACTATACACATGCAAGCACTCCAAAAATGAAGAAAACGTGATGCATGGGAAATAACGAAAAAGTGCGTGAAAATAGGTGGAAAATGAAAAAAGCTGAAAAATAAAGATAAAAACAAGGAAAATAGAAAAAAAGGTGTGTGTGCACATTCACTCCTCCAAGCTAAACATCACATTGTCGTCAATGTATGAAGTGTGTCACAAGGACATTACGATAGGGGTGGGTGGGTGTGGGTGCAATATGATGCGAAATAAAGAAAAATAAGGAAAATAAAATATGACATGATGGTATATGCAAAGAATATATGGTAAGCGAGCATGCAAAATGATGTATGGATGGATGCAAGATAGTGTCCGAGAAATACATACTCTCCCCTAAGCTGAAATATATATAGTGCCCTGCAAAAAGGTGAAGGCAGATGGGCAAACAAAATAGTAGGGTGAGGTAAAAATATGACATGCATCAAGAAGTCGTGCATAGGCTGGTGCATCCCCATCACCTCCCTGTCCTGGGGTGGTGGTGGCGGTGGTGCTGGCTACTGATGAGCAGGCTGCTGCTGCGGCTACAAGTAGTAGAGAATTTGGTTCAACGTGAGCTGAATACCAGGAATCATTGCAATACAGGCCTACTGAGCAGTGACAGTCACCGTGAGAGCCCTATAGTCAACTCTATGTCCACTCACTGTCGACTCGATAGCGCTGAGGCACTACTCTCTGACGGCAGGAGCAGGGGTAGAGGGACGTAAAGGTTTACAGACTGGGGTCTCACACGGTCTCCAAATACTAGTGGGGCCAATATCGGGTGTGTGCGAGGAGCGAAGCTCACAACAAGAATCTCAGCCTCTAGGGGAGGCTGAGAAGTAGGAATGATCTCGGAAATATATGCAATGGTGGAGGAGGTTGGAATATCAACAGAGGGCGAGGCTGTCAGACAGGTCCTGGCAAAATCTGTGGTGACAGACATCACGACACTCTCGGTATAGACGGTGGCAGCAAAGACTGAAGCAAAGACATGTGGGGCGGTCATGAAACCAGGAGATAGTGACGCCTCAGGAGTCGAAAAATCAGGTGTTTCGAATGTTTCTACAGTCATGGAGGAAGAAGGGTCACCTCTCTCAAAAGTGGTGGGCGCAGCACTCTCAAAGTTCATATAAGAAATAGGGTCATCTCTCAGCGGTGCGGTGGTGGTGGAATCAAACACAAAGGTAAAAGTCGAGCTCTCGGCATGATTAGAAATGTAGACAGATGTGTAGGGCTCAGGGATCGAATCAAAGGCAGGCTGGAGAATCAGGATCTCAGGGGTGAGGGGCTCGACGTGGGGCTCCTGGCTCGTCTCGGGATCTTGTACATATATAGGTAGGATTAAGAGGTCCATTGGGAACCTCCACACGGGGTTCGAAAGTACTATGTAATCAGAAGAGAAGGGACCATGTAACCGGACACATTGAGCTGCCCATAGGAACAGATCATGTGCATATGGGCCAAAACATCGAGAAATAAGGAGGTGGGGCCCGTAGCACAGAGCAGTTCGACGAGAAGTTGGATGTCTAAAATAGGTGCTATTAAGGTAATCAGACTGCCACAACATATCGCCTTGGTGGAGGCGATCGAAGAAAATATGCGGTCAAAATACCATCTAGAGATATTTATTGAAATTGCAGGGACCAAGAGTCCCAGGTGCACTCTAAGGCTCTCTCCCTAGTCATCATATAAAGCTTGAAAAGCTCTGGCGTGGACATGGTCCCAACCTCTAGCCTGTCAAGAATAGTGGTTGCCAAAAGGCGCTGTACAAGTCGCAGGCAGGGGTGGACTATAGAAGAGGCCTTCGCCCTGCTAGGGTTGAAGTGGTGCGTGGTGGTGATCGTGTCCCAGAAAGCAGCAGCTGATAAGACAGACGGGGTGTAGTGCATGGGACCATAAGCTCAGTCAGGGTCTGGGACCGGGAGCTAATGAAAGTATGCTCGGGCTATGTCGTGCGAGATCTCACACTCCTGGTCCATGAGCCTAAATGAATAGCCCCTAGGAGTCCTACGAATAGAACTGAAGACCTCTAATGTCGGGCGAACATAGGTATCCGTCGACACAGACAAAAACTCGCCCCACCCCACATTGTCATACAACTAGTGCAGGCCCTGAAATACCCCTAGGCGCTCAAGTGCATCAATATGCACGAACCTAGTGGGTATGATCTGACACTGCAAGATCCTCTTAAATGTGACGAGGTGTGCGTCATCTCTAAAAGTGATTGTCACACCCCGCTTTGCATTACAGGTGCGGGAACTAGACGAAGGTTTGCATGGGCTGGAGCTGAGAAGCTCGAGCCCACTAAGCGTCTATAGGGATACACCAATCAATGTATATGTTCTTACATTAAAGTTCAGAATAATAAGAGTACTCAAAAAGAACAACAACAGTCATTCATCAAAATAATAATCCAGCAGTACAAAAGAAGTCTAATAAAAGAAAGCCTCGGGCATGGCCACAACTGAAAAGGAAAACTACTGGTGCTACGCACCCAACCTAGACAAGAATCTAAATGGTGCTACGCATCCAAACTAGAAAGCTAGAAACTCCAAGTCAGCAACATGAAAGAAACTCTAAGACTGGTCCTCATCTGGATCGTACTCCTGAGCGATGTCCTCCTACTCTAAGTCTGCAGGTACTGTCTCCTCGTCTACGTACTCTGTCTCAGTACCTAGCGTACAAACACCCAAGAGAAGAGGAGTTATACGTCAGGCAAGGTCTACAAATGAAATGTAAGAAAGGCTCTACTGCAAGGTGTATGGAATTAAAAGACAGTTAGTAAATGTTGTTTACATAGCAGGTTATGAGATTCGACAGCATGTCAATTTATGTAAACATGGCAGGAAAGTAAAAGACGGTGCAAGAAAGTAAACATGGCATGGCAATGGTCGTAGCGTGTGCTACCATTTACAAGAAACGATAAGACAAGACAAGACAATGTGTGCGTGTGTCTAGGGTTCACACGTTAAGGTTAGAGGACGGCTAAATCCTCTAAACCTTGCGACCGCTCAACCCAACCACACCCCAATTGCACAAGACAAATTCGTACAAAGGATCATGTAGTGACCCTGTGCTATGAGGAACACACACTAGGGGGGGGTGAATAGTGTTTTATAGAATTATAAGGAATTTACGCCAAATAAAACCCTAATTAACCAACAAATGCGGAATACAATAAATGAACAACCACACAAGCAATAATGCAATGCAAACAAGCAATCTATCCTGGTTCGGTGCCACCCAAGTCTCCCCGATTTGTTACCGGTGCCCTACTCCAGCAACACCCGGATACCCTCCGGATACTCTAGCAAACAGCTAGAGATTTCCTTTAGCCCACTTGTGGAAAACCTCCAACAAGTGCAATCGACCTACAATCGATGTCCGTGTATCCCACAACCCGGGAACACGCAAAGTACCTTAATCCCACAACTTGGGACTAGGCACACTCTCACAAACCGAGAGCAAAACGAAATCTTGACTCCTACAACTTGGGATCAAGCCAATCCTCTCAACACCGAGAGTATACAGAAAATATGAAGTATAAAGAATGAAATATAAAACTTCTTACCACAAAATCCTATGCCTTGAGAAATACTTACCAATATGGGGCAAGAATGGATTTTGAGGAAGATGAGATCACCAAACCCTAGCTCCACCAAGATGAGTAGCAATAGATGGCTAGGGAGTAGATGGTGATTTGGATTCAAGCTATTAGCTTGATTAGCTCACAAAGAATGAGAATCTCTCTTGAGGAAATTAGTGCTCAAAGAGTGAGGGAGAGATTCTTGTGAGATGAGAGAGCTTAGAAATGAGAGTGTATGGCTCTTCTCAAAGGTGTGAAAATGTCTCTAATTTCAGCCTTGGATCCCTGGTTAGAAGCACTCAAACTTATATAGGGAAGAGAGAAAACGGTTACAAAATTCGTGGCATTAAATGCCCAACGGATCTATTTCTGAAGCTGCTTAATCGGTCTAAGAAGGGTCATCAACCGACTAGATTGACAACTAGTCGGTCAGTGAACCTTCTTGGACCGACTAGATGGTTAACAGAGAAGATGATGAAATCTGGGTAAGAACTAGTCGGTCTAAGAAGGATCATCAACCGACTAGATTGACAACTAGTCGGTCAGTGAACCTTCTTGGACCGACTAGATTTGAAACTAGTAGGTCTAAGAAGGATCATCAACCGACTAGATTGGCTTTTAATGCATTAACCATCCTTCTTGAACCAACTAACTGGTCAACAGTGAATGGGCTGAGTTAGCAATGATGTCTAGTCGGTTCAAGAAGAATTTCCAACCGATTAGATCGTCATCTAGTCGGTTGGTTCTTCTACTTGAACCAACTAAGATGCATACGAAGCCGAGAAATGAAGCGATAAGCTACGGGAAAGTTTCTAATGGCTTCTAAGGCAATCCTAGAGATACGATATGATAGAAATGAAGATTTCTAGGCAAGTACTACTCAAGGCTTAACATTCTACTAAACCGAAGCTAGAAGACATAAAAGTAAACACGACAAACCGTCTTCAAAGCTTCAACATGGAGAATCCGAATCCCTAGACTTCAAGAAAAACTCATTGAGCTTCAACGAAGCTCCAAGCACAACGATCACGCGTTCTGAGGAAGTCGTGGGACGTCGCTTGAGATGAACAAATTAATTTGGCGATGATCTCCATAAATCTTCATGTTCTTGAGTCTTTTAGTTGAATGACTTGAATGTCATAGTCTTCGAAGATTTTGACTCATCCATTCCTATCTTCTCTTTGGATTGAATCTCCATTCATTTGTTGATGCCATTGGCTTGAGGTTTGAAGTAGTCTTTGAGTTCTTCAAGCCAATGCTTCACCTTTGTTGATCTACCAAGTTCTCCACTTGAATCAACACATGTAGTCACTTTTGATCTTCTTGAATCTAATTGGTGACTTTTCAGATAACTGCAAACACAAGAGTTAGTCACAATGATTTGTGTTTGATCATCATCAAAATCAAGGTGGAGAGTCCAATACTCCACATTCTCCCCCTTTTTGATGATGACAAACCAAATATAAACAAAACAAATAATTGTGCATTAAATATACTTACTCCCCCTGCAATGATGCCAATCAAGTTAAGTTAAATAATCAATTGCATCATTCAGCAGTTAAAGTGTGTGTATCACATGAGGTTGTGTATATATCGCATGAATGACCAGAAATAATATGCATACACAATACAAATCATGTAGGTGATACACATCATAAACATGAGCATTATTACCAACATATATATAATGTAATCTATATCAACCAAGGTAATCACCAATGCTCCCCCTGAATCATTTACTTGAACGATCAAACATAAAGTCTATATGATTCAAGTTATTGTTTAACACTCAACATTTAATAAGCACATCTTGTTTATTTCTCTCCCCCTTTGTCATAACAAAAAGATATGGGGGTATAGAAACAACAAATGCAACAATAGAGTGGAAAACACAAAGGTATAACAATTGTAAAGTTCTCTAATGTAAAGTTACCAATTGAAAAACAAGATATCGAAATAAAGATATCAAATGCAAGAGCACATATCCAACAACAACTCAATCACCCTCAATTATCACAAAAAGATAAGCAATAAGCATATGTGATAAAAGATTACAATAGATACTAATTGTAAAGAGTAGTGTGAGCAGTGTTAGAAAAGTGACAATGCAAAAATCATGACATCACTTGTGAAAGAAAAACAAGTGATCAAATAGTGTCAAATACCCAAACAAACTCAATTATCACAAAATTTATAACATGAAGCATATTGTGATAGACTGTCTTGTGATACCAATAGTATACTTGGCAAGATAAATGACATAAACATGATTAAATACATTATAGTGGAATCAAAATCATCACATTGACATAGATCAATAAATAATATCAATAAACTGAGGTCTAAGTCAAACATAAAAAATGCAACAATCATGACTATGGAAATTCTTAGCCATGTGTACACAGTTATGTTATGAAATAATAACACAAATTAAGTATAATGGCATGTGATACCAATTGTAGACATACCAAATCTAAGTGAAGTGTGCAATGTGGGCATACACAAATATCCAATCATGCAAAAGTGTTATGCCAAAATAGAGATAGTAACTTCATAAAACATATGGCATACACAATTCTAGTACACTAGGATACTAAATGACACAATGTTCAAAAGAACCATAGTACTAGCATGCATTCCAGAATAGATACTCACATAATGAGTCAAAGATAAGCATGGAATGCCATGAGCATGTAAAGATGATATCCAAAATCAATAGTCTAACAATTGTAAATATGATAACAAATGTAAATATGATATGTAGAGATGATACCAATTGTAGTCTAACAGAGTATGCAAAGCATGGCAATTTAATGTCAAGACCATGATATCACTTGAGAAGGAAACCAAGTGAACAAATAGAGACATGATTTCATCCTAGCTCAATTATCACAAAGAATTCACCATGAAGCATAATGTGACAAAGCATATTTGAGCAAAGGCATGAAGATAGTCTACGTTCAAAGTCACAAGGTAGGATATAAACGAATAAAGTTTATCATGAACATTGCATGCATGCATACCAATTGTGCGAATATAATAAAAAAACTTGAGTAAGCACAATATAATCGGAGGTAGCATCAAAGAAGTCATAGTGCATCAAGATATATTCATGGAAGAATATCTATGACAGAATATACATATCATCAAATACAATATAAAGCTTATGTGATCGTGTAAAGCACAAGTTATCTCTAACATCTCATCAAAATAGCATAAAATATGAGCGTGAGATGAGAGATGACATAGTGAGAAATATAGCTTGAAAATCACTAACTAATATGAATGAATGTTATGTCACTTGTGAAAAATATCATACATGAAAGATTTAGCTATAGACATGAAAGATCTCTTGAATAAAATTATAGCTAAACATCAGTCATGAAGTAATTAAAATGACAAGTAACATACATTGATCACCCCAAATCATATCAATACGTCTCATAAAGATAATCATAAATACCATAGGAAAAGTATGAGATGTGTGGTGATACAATGAACAAATATGCATAAAGATCCTAAGTGATTAATCTTATACATGGCATGAATTATGTATAACGTGATGAAGTATATCATGCCATAAAGAAATGAAAGAATCTACTAGAATGGTATGACAGATCATGATATGGTCTAAATAATCCATGAATATAGACATCAATGAGAATTAGGTACAAGTTGTTGAATCAAAGTAGCAATGAATCTTAGATCAACATACTTAAAATAATCTAATAAACAAACAAGCATGTCATACACATCAGTTATCATATCCATAATATTTAACAATCTTCACAAAGAAGCATGCATGTGAGGAATGCGATGTGTAATGACAACATGTTCCAAAGATATGAATATCAATAAACAACTAACCAATTCATTAACAAGGTAGTCACATAAACATACAATCTTCATGAGGGTGTGACAAGAATGAGCTAATGAAGAAGTATGCTATATTACACAAATCGAATATATTAAACTACCAATTGAAAACATGGTAGTCAAAACCAATATATTAAAATACCAATTGTGCAAAACACATACTTACAACCATTTAGCTCTCCCTATATGTATGCATCTCCAATGCACCATCCTTTCCTTTGAATTGATCCGTCATTTGTAAACCAAGGAATGTGTAGGGTAGGCATCTTGCACAACAATCTGTCAATTCAACAATTGGTGGTATCCAAAAACTTTTTGGATCCAATAGGTTAATGAACAAAATCAAGTAGTCCAATAACCAATCATTTACCAATTGTAAATAACACTCATCAATAGAAATGCATGACATGCATTAATATGAGTTATTATAATCACGAAAATCATACATATAAGGAATTAACAATTCTCAATCATTAGAAATTGGAAGCACCTAGATTAATAATTCCTATGCATATGATTTAATCACAATACATTCTTATGAATACACACATCTAATACAATAGTGTGTGCAAGAAAGATTCCTCGTTCAATATGTATATGTGCACAAAATAAACATTCACGGCACAACACATATTGAAGGAAGACATGAAAAGTAATACCATAAAGAGTGTGCATGAAATGCATAAAGTATTAATTTTCATAACCAAATTTCTCTTTCCTTTGGCATATCAACAAGATATGAATGTGCAAATTGATAATATATCACCAAGGGTTAGAGAAACCAACTAATCTATATGCACAACATAATATGAATGAAATGCAATGACATATTAATGAACATAACATGATAGCAATCAAAACAAGTCATACTCCCACAAAATCATACAACAATGCAAACTTGGGAGTAAGGGACGAACTCACATATATATATGGGTACAAAAAGTAATCATACAAGCATGGTACCCAAGCATGAAGTGTAATATGAGTGAGTAAGCAAGGTGTAAATCAAATAAAGATTAGAGTTTGATTTTCATATATAGTCGCATGAGAATATGTCATTCCTAATATACGATTCTATATGTGTGTTCATATCGTGCCTAGAAACAATCTTAGGAATCCAAAAGATAGTGATTTGGGACTCTTAAGAAGAGGAGGTGGCATGAGTATGAAGTTGGGATGTACGCTTGTGAAGTGGAACATAAATATAAGCGTGTCCCGTATGTGAAACATGCAAATAAGCATTAGTTCTAACATGAAAATATTTAAGCCACATGTTATAAATAATCCTTGAATAAACATATGAGTAAGGATTATGAATACACAATGCACATTAGTCAAGAATTTGACACACGTGAAATACATAGATATGAATGACATACAAGACACACAATATGCAAACATGGGATATGCATGAGATAGTCTCAAACACAAAGTGACATCTACATGCATCCAACACACATGGATACCAAATGTAAGAATATACTTACAACATTAAGCTCCCCCTACTTTGGTGCATCACTTAAGCACCAACAACTCCATTTTGAGTGAGAATCTTTGCTAATCAAGGAGTTGGTAGGGTTGGTATCCCAAAGTGGATTGAACCTAGAAAACATAAATTTTGGTATCCAAAAACCTTTTTGGATCCTATGGGTTAGGCAAAAAATTTAAAATACTAAATTCAAATAATTGTAACCCATATCCTAAATTAATCATACACAATATTAATGAAACATGTAATCATGTTACTAAATAAATATTTAACCAAATTCATGCATATACCAATTGTACCAAAAATAAGTATATATATATTATAATCCAAACGCATGACATGTATCACATGCAACAAAACATGAATATGAGCCAACGCATGTGTTGCAAGAAGAAATATTAAATATTCTAAACATGAAAATCATAAACACAATGATTTACAAATAATCATGCAATGGAAATTAAATTCAATATGAATTTACGTTTCTAATCACACATGAGCATGTAAGGCCAAAATGCAAACAAAAGAATAAATCAATTCTTAACACAAATGCTTTGGTACCCATAAAATGAATATAAACTTATGGTACCAAGCAATGAAGGGTCAACGAAAACTAACCCTTCGGAAACCAAGTCCAAGAGGACAGTGATTTTCCAACATAATCATCATTCATAATAATATCATTAATATAAGATTGCACATACATATCCTTAGCATGAATGCTAGTGTTCTTAGGACCCCAAATAGTGTATGATTTGGGAATCCTCTTCCTAGTGATTGCATGCACAAAAGGTTGATTTCTACGTGGTGCATGTGGCCTAGGAGCATGAGATCTAGCAAGAACATGAGGAACATTGTGTTGTGCAAAAGCATGATGATGGGCATATGATCCATGGTGTGGTGTTGCATACATACGTGGATGAATATGAGGTGTGTATGCATGATGATGATCATGAGAATAAGCATGTACATGTGGATGTGATGTGTGATCATAAGCATGTGAAGGTGCATGAGCATGAGTACGTGCATGAGAGTGTCTCAAATGAGTGTTTGCACGTGCTCGTGGGTGTGGAACATAAAAACCATCATTAGTAGAAATGTGAGGAGTGGATGCATTCCTACGTGTATTGGTGTACATGAAAGCATGTCCCTTCCTTTGATGTCCACCCAAAGTGGGTTTCTTTCCATAGGATGGAGGAATAGGAGTGGTGGTTTCCTTAGTAGTAGAATTACCCAAGTTTTTATAGACACCACTCGTGGATGCACCGGAGGATGGCCTCACTAAATCTATAGTTTCTTCACTATAGGAGGTGTGTGCATTCAAGATGGATGCATGTGTGGTGAGCTCGTGCACTTGGGATTTGAGATTCTCATTCTCAATGCCCAACCAAGTGTTTTGAGATTGAAGATTTTCAATCTCAAGATCGTTACTATCCACAATGGAAACACGATCAAGTTGAGATTTGAGGGACTCCACCTCATTTCTCAACATGCCATTTTGAGTAAGCAAACTTGCTTTCTCAATAGCGAGTGTCTCAACAATGGTGTCATTGTTAGAGGTGCTACATGAAGATGTGTTAGAGAGACTAGCAATCTTATTCTTAGCATCACAATATTTATGCATAAGCTTTTGATATTTATCAAATAATTGCTTAAGTTCAATTTTAAGATCATCCGTTGTTACCTCTTCATCGTCGCTATCGCTTTCACTTGAATCGCTTGATTCGTCACTAGAGTCGTCCTCTCGTGCCATCAAGTCCATGAATGAATCTCTTTCATCATTGGAGGAAGAACAATCCGAGGTGGACTCTTCTTGCTCCGCTAGCATGTGCCATATTTGATATGCCGTTGTTGCCTTGGACACATGCATAAGAATGTCATAAGTTAAATAATCAAGCAAGATATCCATTACCTCTTGATGTTTCCCCACCAATTCTCTTTGCTCATTTGTCCATTCATGTACGGAAGTGGTAGGTGCACGGAAGGGCATCTCCACAAGCTTCCAATAATCCTCATCGATGGATTGAATATGAGCCTTCATCTTCACACACCAAATTTGATAATTGGGCCCGAGAAGATATGGTGGAGGAGGGCATCGTGTGTTGTTGTTGTTAGTTGTCATAGCTATAACCTTTCTCCGATACCAATTGTAGTGACACTGTGCTATGAGGAACACACACTAGAGGGGGGGTGAATAGTGTTTTATAGAATTATAAGGAATTTATGCCAAATAAAACCCTAATTAACCAACAAATGCGGAATACAATAAATGAACAACCACACAAGCAATAATGCAATGCAAACAAGCAATCTATCCTGGTTCGGTGCCACCCAAGTCTCCCCGATTTGTTACCGGTGCCCTACTCCAGCAACACCCGGATACCCTCCGGATACTCTAGCAAACAGCTAGAGATTTCCTTTAGCCCACTTGTGGAAAACCTCCAACAAGTGCAATCGACCTACAATCGATGTCCGTGTATCCCACAACCCGGGAACACGCAAAGTACCTTAATCCCACAACTTGGGACTAGGCACACTCTCACAAACCGAGAGCAAAATGAAATCTTGACTCCCACAACTTGGGATCAAGCCAATCCTCTCAACACCGAGAGTATACAGCAAATATGAAGTATAAAGAATGAAATATAAAACTTCTTACCACAAAATCCTATGCCTTGAGAAATACTTACCAATATGGGGCAAGAATGGATTTTGAGGAAGATGAGATCACCAAACCCTAGCTCCACCAAGATGAGCAGCAATAGATGGCTAGGGAGTAGATGGTGATTTGGATTCAAGCTATTAGCTTGATTAGCTCACAAAGAATGAGAATCTCTCTTGAGGAAATTAGTGCTCAAAGAGTGAGGGAGAGATTCTTGTGAGATGAGAGAGCTTAGAAATGAGAGTGTATGGCTCTTCTCAAAGGTGTGAAAATGTCTCTAATTTCAGCCTTGGATCCCTGGTTAGAAGCACTCAAACTTATATAGGGAAGAGAGAAAACGGTTACAAAATTCGTGGCATTAAATGCCCAATGGATCTATTTCTGAAGCTGCTTAATCGGTCTAAGAAGGGTCATCAACCGACTAGATTGACAACTAGTCGGTCAGTGAACCTTCTTGGACCGACTAGATGGTTAACAGAGAAGATGATGAAATCTGGGTAAGAACTAGTCGGTCTAAGAAGGATCATCAACCGACTAGATTGACAACTAGTCGGTCAGTGAACCTTCTTGGACCGACTAGATTTGAAACTAGTAGGTCTAAGAAGGATCATCAACCGACTAGATTGGCTTTTAATGCATTAACCATCCTTCTTGAACCAACTAACTGGTCAACAGTGAATGGGCTGAGTTAGCAATGATGTCTAGTCGGTTCAAGAAGAATTTCCAACCGATTAGATCGTCATCTAGTCGGTTGGTTCTTCTACTTGAACCAACTAAGATGCATACGAAGCCGAGAAATGAAGCGATAAGCTACGGGAAAGTTTCTAATGGCTTCTAAGGCAATCCTAGACATACGATATGATAGAAATGAAGATTTCTAGGCAAGTACTACTCAAGGCTTAACATTCTACTAAACCGAAGCTAGAAGACATAAAAGTAAACACGACAAACCGTCTTCAAAGCTTCAACATGGAGAATCCGAATCCCTAGACTTCAAGAAAAACTCATTGAGCTTCAACGAAGCTCCAAGCACAACGATCACGCGTTTTGAGGAAGTCGTGGGACGTCGCTTGAGATGAACAAATTAATTTGGCGATGATCTCCATAAATCTTCATGTTCTTGAGTCTTTTAGTTGAATGACTTGAATGTCATAGTCTTCGAAGATTTTGACTCATCCATTCCTATCTTCTCTTTGGATTGAATCTCCATTCATTTGTTGATGCCATTGGCTTGAGGTTTGAAGTAGTCTTTGAGTTCTTCAAGCCAATGCTTCACCTTTGTTGATCTACCAAGTTCTCCACTTGAATCAACACATGTAGTCACTTTTGATCTTCTTGAATCTAATTGGTGACTTTTCAGATAACTGCAAACACAAGAGTTAGTCACAATGATTTGTGTTTGATCATCATCAAAATCAAGGTGGAGAGTCCAATACTCCACAGATCACTCTCCCTGCTAGGAGGATGCCTTATTCCCCGCAGGTTATCCGTACAAAGGATTACTCTCTCAGCTAGGAGAGTGCCTTATTCCCCGCATGTTCAATACAATTCATGCATAGAGTTACATGGAAAGGCAAGAATGATGCATGTCCGTTTTAAGTTATTTATCCACATGGCAGTTATAGCATATTGACCTAGACTTCGTCATAAAGTCTAGGCTGTCGTGAGGGTATCCTAGACGCTATCATTTCACGTCTAGGTCTCTTGTTCATATTTTTACAAACTAAGGAAAGTAATGGCCTAAACGTGGCCGTTTCAATGCAAGTGAGCAAACTTGCCTGAAGCAGCGAGAAGCACGTCCGAAGGGGTCGTCTCGTCACGGGTAGTGCGTCGGTTACTGTTCACTGTAACAGGTCAAACGGAACGATGTCAGGACTAGTTTAAGAAGACCTATTATGGCATGTCTCTAGATTGATCGTGGCTATCCTAGCAGTCCCAAATCAAGTTGTTCACACGTTCAGATCTATTCTATGGTCCTCTACGTCGATTATACCATATGTGCACAGTCAAATAGTCCAATCGATGATCTAGGTTGTCACAGAAGTTTATAGGAGCATAAAATAACTTTAGTGATTATGTTACCAGTTTTAATTAGGTTTTCAGTGGCGTAACATTTGGGTTACTACGAGTAGGGGATACCAACCTAGTATGACGATCACGTGTAGATCTGTCGCTGGTTACGGAAGCAGTAACAGATCACGTCGCGGCTTCAGTTCCTTGACTGCAGGTAGCGCAGTGGGGAGAGGTCATCGAGGTCGCCTCGGCTGTGGGTAGTGCAGCGAAGCAGCTTGCGGCAACAACGGCTTGCGACAACAGCAAGTGTAGCGGCAGCGACGGCTTGCGGTCTGGAGGGTGGCGCACGGCAGCAAGGGGACAACACAGCGTGGGGGCTTTGCAGGTTTGGGGTGTTGCACGCGGGCTAAGAAGGGTGCTGCGGGAGAAACTAAGAGAGGGTAGGAGCAGTGACCTGGGTTGCTTGGAGGTGATGCGCAAGGAGGAGACGGCCTGGGCGCATGTAAGAGAGGGTTGTCGGGCTCGGAGGTTAGAGGGGAGGAGGCGCAGGTGGCCTGGCAGACTGGGGAGCTAGAGGGGGCTGCTGAAGGTCAGGTGGGGGTTTGCAGCACTGGTGTGGGTCACCAGGAGAAGCTGGCAGCCTGGGCGAGGGTTAGGGTGTCAGGTTTGAGAGGGAAGATGGCTAGGGCACGTGCTTAGTCGGGAAGAAGAGGGGAGGTTGCGCGCGGGCTGGGGTTTGTGTGGGTTGCGACTGCTGTAAGGAGTGGCTCTAGGGTTTAGTATTAACTAGGTTTAGTTTAGGGTTTTGCCGAGGTTTATTATTTGTAGGGCTTGTGAGGCCTGGGATTCTTTTTATTAGTGCTGTGTGCGTGAGTCTCTGGAAGTCTGGGTTCAAGCACATGAAGCCCAGGAAAATAGCATGCGTACAAAAATTGAAGGGTGGCGGCTGCTCTAAGGGAATTAGGGTTTAAACAAAATTTAAAATGGAAAGATTTGAAAATGAAATAATAACTAGGAGAGGGAATCAATGGATTTAATAGCAATTAGCGATATGATTAATAGCTAATTAAAAAAGATAAAAGTCTCCCATGCCGAAAATGGAAGGGAAATTGAGTTTGAAATTTAAATTTTTAAATTAGAATTTTGTGAAAGATATAATGATAGATTTAAAAGGATTATAGCTAATATGTACTTAAGGTACGTAGTTAATACGAGTACATAGCACGAAATATGCCTAGTATCAATATGTAATAAGTGTGCGCATTAATTATGGACACGGAAAAAGTATGACAAGGAAAAGGGTATGAATAAAATGTATTATTAAAATACCAGTCGTTACATCATACCCACCTTAGGAACAATTCCACCCTCGGAATTTCTAACGACTACTGATCGGGAAACAAATGAGGGTAGTGCTCTCTCTCATCACTTCTTCTCGCTCCAAG
>JAULAV010001332.1:0-25001 GCA_030789695.1 Scilla litardierei | reverse complement strand
TAAGTATACTCAAGGCATAGGTATTTTGTGGTAAGCTATTTCATTTCAATTTACTTTGATATTGTAAGTGATTCGCTCTCGGTTGTAAGAGTGTGTTTGTGATCCCGGGTTGTGGGAGTCACAAGTTTCTTTTGTGTATGATTTGACTTGTGAAGGTTTTTCGCAAGTATTTCATAGTGGAAATTTTGAGTTAGGGTTTCTAACTCAAGTATCCGGAAATGATCCGGGTGGTTGGGACGTAGGATCACCGGGTACAAGTCAGGGAGACTTGGGTGGATCCGAACCCAGTAATATCGTTTGTTTGGGATTGTTTATTTGTTGTCGATTATTTACTATTCCGCATTTCCGCATTAATTGGTAGAGTTTGCAAGGTAATTAGGAATTAGCCTCTTAATTATTTTAAAGTACTATTCACCCCCCATCTAGTACTTGTGCAGTAGCTTAGCAGGGCATTACATTTGGTATCAGAGCCAAGTCTATTTCTATGTCTGCCAACGACAACAAGACCGTTCATCCACCTTCCGACTATAGCACCTTCAAGAACCGTGAAGGAGCGTCTTCGGTGATGGAAGGACATTCCTCAACGAGGCCTCCATTCTTCAACGGTACCAACTACGGGTACTGAAAATGCCGGATGGAAACTTTTCTCCGGAGTGCTTCATTATGGAGGGCCACGATGAAGGAGTATGTCGAGCCCGGCGAAGAAGATTTCGAGAAATGGACTCCCGTGGAGATTGCCGCGGAGGTAAGCAATGCCAAGGCAATGAACGCCTTGCAATGTGCTTTGGAGCCCGAGGATTTCAACAAGATATGCACATGTAACAGTGCATATCAAATATGGAACTCCCTCCTCATCTTGCATGAAGGAACAAGTAGGGTAAGAGACTCCAAACTCGTAGTAGTTAATAAAGATTTCGAGTTATTTCATATGCTACAGGGTGAGAAGATGAAGGAGTACTATGCTCGCTTCATCGACATCACAAACGAGTTGGAGGCTCTCGGTAAGACCTACACCCAAAAGGAGAAAGTCTCGAAAATTATCGATGGACTTCCTTCTAGTTGGGAGAAACGGACCTTCACCATCGAGGAAGGTAATGATATGAAAACCTATACGGCTGTTCAACTAATGGGTACCTTGATGTCTTACGAGGTACACAAGGATAGCAAGTTGAAGTTGCAGGAAAAGATGAAGTCCTGCCTACAACAAGACGAGCCAAAGAAGAAGTATATTGCTTTCAAGGCCGCTCCATCTACTTCCACATCGACCAATGATGAAAACTCGGAAAACGAGTTGGACTTGGAGTCCATGGCTCTCATGGCCAAGAAGTTCAACCGGTTCTTCCGGAAAGGTAACTTCAAAAACAAGTCAAAGTTTAATTCTTTTAACGCCTCCTCTCCTTTGTGTTTTCAATGCAACAAGCCCGGACACATGAAAGCGGATTGTCCTTAAAACAAGCACAAGGAGAAGTGGAAGGCGCCGAAGTACGACAAGTCCAAGAAGTACAAGAAAGGGAACAAAAAGGGGCTTGTCGGAACATTCACCGACTCCGATGATTCCTCTAGCGGAGAGTCGGATGATGAGCAAGTGGAGCAAGCACACATGTGCTTCATGGCTAGAGAGGAAAATGAACAATGATCTTCCTCCGATGATAGCGACAACGAAGGCGATGAGGTAACAATGGATGACCTTAGGAATGCTAATTCTCAATTGTGGTCTAAGTATACTAAATTAGTAAATAGGTATACTAAAGTAAAAGATGACTTAGCTAGCATCCAAACCTCGCCTAAAACTATCATCACCAACAACGACACCGTTGTTGAAGGGTTGAAGAATGAGATTGTTAATCTCAAGACTCAACTTGAACATGTTAGCATTGAGGATCCGGAGGAACACAAGATAGCGGATTTGACCTCTCAAAACTCGACTTTGAGTATCGAGAATGAAAATCTCAAATCTCGTGTTTATGTGCTCACATCGCAAGTATCCACTTTGGATGCTTCTATGCGTTCTCTCACCGAGAAATATGAGAACACATTAGGCCGAATTAACAAATTCAATAAGGGTAAGGACCATTTGGATAAAATCCTTAGTGACTTACTTCTGGCCAATCACCACATTGGCTTGGGGTACACGATGGGAAGTTCATCCAAATCGGCCACTACTTTTGTTAGGCCAACTTTCAGTGACTCAACGAGTGGTAGCAAACACTCTATTGGTAGTTCATCTACCAATGGTGCTTCCACCTCGTACACACCTTCATTTGGAAAGAAACCCACTTTGGGTGGACCTCCAAAGAAGGGCCATGCTTACATGTACACGAATACTATGCCACGTAGGAACACACGTCCTACTCCACCGGCTCACACATATGATGATTTTTATGCTACACGTTCACGGCCACGTGCACACCATGTGAGACACCCTCACGCACGTGTTTCTCCACATGCATATGTACACCCACATCATCGTATGAATAATTATCCACATGCCCCATTTCATCATGTTCCTTATGCCTATCCACGCCATGCATCACGTAGAAATCAACAACGCATGCATGCACCCAATAGGATGAGGGCTCCCAAAATCTTCACAATTTGGAGCCCAAAGGACACAAGCATAAATGAAAAACAAGTTTACATGAATGCTTATTTTTCGGATGTTGTGCATAGTGATAATTATGTGGGGAAGTCTAAGTCCAATTGGACTTAGCTTCCAAAGGTCTAATCTTTTGGACCCAATGACCTTGGGTACCATGATATGAAATTTTCTATCTTTAAGTACTCAAGAGAAAGAAAAGGAGCAACAAATTTAAATTTAGCTCCAAGAGGAATTGGATACTCGATAGCGGGTGTTCAAAACACATGACGGGTGACGCTCAATTGCTCTCCGGAGTGGTTCCCATTGCAAATGGAAACCGGGTAGTCTTTGGAGGCAACGAGAGAGGAACCATCATAGGTGTTGGTAAAGTGGGTAATCCTTCTAAACCTCTTATAAATGATGTTTATCTTGTTAAAGGATTAAACCACAATCTCATTTCAATAAGCCAACTTTGTGATAAAGGTTACAAAGTTAGCTTTGCGAAAGGAATGTGCCATATTTTAAGAAAAGATAATAATGAATTATTGTTTTCCGGCACATGCCATAAGGATATATACATCCTAGATCTTCCGAGATCACATGAACAATGTCTCATTGCCAACACAAGTGATCAACACTTATGGCATCGACGTTTTGGTCATGTGAACTTTGGAACACTATTTAAGCTTTCCAAGTTAAATTCTATTAGAGGCTTCCCTAAGCTAGTCTTTCAAAAGAAAAGCTTTTGTGACTCGTGTCAACGAGGTAAGCTTCCAAAATCGTCGTTTAAACCTAAGAAAAGCATTTCTTCTAAGCGGCCACTAGAGCTATTACATCTAGATTTATTTGGGCCAACTAGAGTTGCTTCATTAGGAAATGCACGATATGGACTTGTCATCGTTGATCACTTTTCTAGGTTTACATGGGTATTTTCATTGAGTAATAAAAATGATGCTTTTGAATACTTCACAATTTTTGTTAAGAAAGTACAAAATCTCTTAGGAACCACCATTGTCACTATTCGTAGTGATCATGGAGGGGAATTTGAGAATGAGTCTTTTGAGACATTTTGTGATGAAATTGGTATTACACACACCTTTTCATTCCCTCGCGCACCTCCTCAAAATGGTGTTGTTGAGAGAAAGAATAGGACGCTAGTGGAGTGTGCTCGCACTATGCTTGATGATAGCCAACTTGGCCATCAATTTTGGGCGGAAGCGGTACACACCGCTTGCTATGTGTTTAAAAGAATACTTTTGAGGCCCGGCACTAAACAAACTTGTTATGAATTGTGATTTGGTAGGTTGCCTCAAGTTAAACATTTTCGTGTTTTTGGGTCAAAATGTTTTATTAAGAACACGTATGGTAGTTTGGACAAATTCGATCCAAGATCCGATGAGGGGATTTTTGTTGGGTATTCCTCACGTAGCAAAGCCTACCGGATATACAACAAACGAACCTCAACGATCGAGGAATCGCTTCATGTTTCATTTAATGAAGGATTTGTTCCAACTAGAATTACTAATGATGATGACTCCATGGATGTTTTATGTGATTCAATTGGTAATTCTAACTCTAATGATTCTATTGATACTAACCCGACTAATGAAGTTGTTGAGAATGTTCCTAGTGATCAAGGAATTCCCAAACGGCTTCATACCGTTCGTGACCATCCTCACGAGCAAGTCATTGGCAATATCCATGATAGTGTCAAGACAAGATCTCAAGTCAACCACTTCGCTCATTGTGCCTTTGCCTCCTCGATAGAGCCAAAGAATGTTAATGAAGCATACGAAGATAGCGCTTGGATCCTTTCCATGGAAGAGGAACTCATTCAATTCGAGAGGAATGAGGTTTGGGAGCTTGTTCCATTGCCATCGAAGAACCACACCGTCATAGGGACAAAGTGGATCTTCAAGAACAAGACCGACGAAAACCAAGTCGTCGTCCGGAACAAAGCTCGGTTAGTAGCTCAAGGCTATCGGCAAGAGGAAGGTATCGATTTCAAAGAATCCTTTGCTCCGGTAGCTAGATTAGAATCAATTAGATTATTGTTATCTTTTGCATGCCATAAGGATTTTAAATTATTTCAAATGGATGTTAAAAGTGCGTTTTAAACGGAGATGTTGTTGAGGAAGTTTATGTTTCTCAACCTCCGGGTTTTATAAATGAAAAATTTCCAAATCATGTTTTCAAACTTAAGAAAGCACTTTACGGTTTGAGACAAGCTCCTTGAGCTTGGTATGACCGTTTAAAGAATTTTCTTTTGGATTTAGGTTTTAAAATGGGAGAAGTTGATTCCACATTATTTGTTAAGTATTCGAATAATGATATAATTTTAGTTCAAATTTATGTTGATAATATCATTTTCGATGCTACTAACTTTGCTCTTTGCGAAGAGTTTTCTAATGTGATGAAGGATCAATTTGAGATGAGCCACATGGGTGAGCTCAAATATTTCTTAGGTCTCCAAATTCACCAAATGAACGATGCAATCTTCATCCACCAAACGAAGTATACGGTGGAGTTGCTAAAGCGATTTGGAATGGAGAATGCCTCCGGGAAAAAGACTCCGATGAGCACGACTACACATCTTGATAAAGATGCAGGCAGAAAAGATGTAGACATTCGTCTATATCGAGGTATGATAGGTAGTTTACTATATCTTACCGCAAGTAGGCCCGATATTATGTTTGTCGTATGTGTATGTGCTCGTTATCAGTCTCAACCTAAGGAGTAACACTTAGTAGCGGTAAAGCGTATTTTCCGTTATTTAAGTTATAAACTTGATTTTGGATTACTTTATCCAAAATCTAGCACGTATGAGTTAATCTCATATAGTGACGCATATTATGCGGGATGCAAATCCGACAGGAAAAGTACTAGTGGCACTTGCCATTTTATAGGAAATTCTCTTGTCTCTTGGTTTTCCAAGAAGCAGAATTCCGTATCACTTTCAACCACCGAGGCGGAATATATTGCCGCCGGTGCCGCGTGTGCTCAAGTTCTTTGGATGAGACACACACTTAAAGACTTTGGTATAAACTGTGATACTTGCCCTATCATGGTGGACAACCAAAGTGCAATATGTCTCTCTAAGAACCCGGTACACCATTCCCGTTCGAAACACATAGATGTCCGACACCATTTATTAGATGATCATGTTGCTAAAAAGGACATCATATTAGTGTACGTTGAAACCCAGAAGCAAATCGCCGATATTTTCACGAAACCCCTAAAGGAAGACTCCTTTGTGCGGTTACGTCGAGAATTGGGGATTATGAGTGAATCCGAGATTTATGATTCATATGTTTTCAATAATCTTGCATGCTATTCAATTCTTTATATTTGCTCATGCTAGATGAATTGAAATTTTCTGGATTTTTTGTTGATTTTTCAGAATTTTCGCTCGATTTGTGCGTAATCGTCAAATTTCAGATTTTCGATGTTTAATGGGGTAGTATAATGATTAATGAGAGTATTTTGATGTTTCGTCGAAGTGCGATTAGGAGAGAAATCAAATTTCAATATTTTCTATTTTTGAACTCTCTTAGTCGGTCCAAGTTCATTGGCCGACCGACTAGATTCAGTTCTAGTCGGTCAGTGAATGAGCTTAGACCGACTAAATCTTGTCAGGAAATTTGCCTTCAGTTACTGTTTACAACTAGTCGGTTCAAGCTCATTGACCGACCGACTAGATCGTGATCTAGTCGGTCAGTGCTTGAACTGTGACCGACTAGTTGTGACGGGGACTGAATTGTCTTTTGCTCTTCCGATCTATTAAAACTCATTTCTAACCAACTTAATTCTATATTAGTCGGTTTCTATCTCTCTCCAGCTCGAAAAATCCCCGACCCCTTCGACTTCCACTCCCTCTCCGATCGATCTCCGGCCAATTTCCAGCCATCCCCGCCGTCGCCGATCGTCATTCTTCCTACCTAGGTGATCTCTCCTCCCTCTCCTAGCTACCTAGGGTTAGAGTTTTTAGCTCCTGTGCTTAGGGTTAGGGTTTAGCTCATTTCGGCTAGGGTTTCAGCTTGCTAGGGTTTCGATTTTCTAGGGCTATCTCGTTTGATTGCGTCGTGTCGTGCCGCGCTTATGGCCCGTACACGCATTCCGATCCGTCCTACGAGCCCATCGCCTCTGACTGTAGAGCCATCCCCTACGGATCCCGTTCAACCCTCGCGAACCCCTCCTAGACGCCGCTAGAAGACCACCCAGCCCTCGTCGTCGTCGCCTCCTCTCAAGCGGAAGATGACGACGACAGCGAAGCCTAGAGCCCAATCTCAGCCCAAGCCCAAGCCTAAGCAACTTGCGTCTCCCTCCTCTTTTCATACTCCTACAGATTCCGACACCGAGTATAGACCTGAGACTGAGACCCGCAGGGAACCCTCACCTCCTCCTAGGCAGCCTGAGTCTAGCTCTCGCCCCCGTACCCGTCAGCCTAAGGGAAAGGCTCCGATGCCGGTTGGCGGTGTTGATATCTCGTTATGTCGCGCTGACCCTATGTGTCTCGCGGCTTACAACCGTATCGAACACTGTCCGCTGCTTCTGGAGCATTTCGTTCAGTTTAGTGACTTCATAGGGCTAGCTGACCTTCTGTCGTCTTCGGGTCTTATCGATTACCTTCGGTATGATCCTAAGGCGAATCCTCAGCCCTACCCTCGCCTAGTGAAACTTTTCTATGCCAATAGGATCCGGGGTCAGTACGACGTGACCCACTCGATTGAGACTACTGTCTTGGGGACTCCGATAGTCCTCACGGCAGAAATCTTAGGCGAGTTGATTGGTTGTTCGTCGTCTGGCCTCCTCCCCTCTGATATTTCCGTTGATGATATCTCTTCACTTGATCAGGTTATCTGACCGGTGCCCCGTTTACGGTTTGGGCGCGGTGTCGTTTTACCGCAAGTGCACGGTTAGTGTAGGGTGCGGGTTTATCGAACTCAGGGAGGTGGATGGCTTGAATGGATACTAGCCTCGCCTAGGTTGTGTGCTAGCTACGCGGATGATATGGGTGGAAGTGTAGAAATAAAAGAAAGAAATGAAAAAGACACAAAAAGAATCCCCGCTAACACGGGCTAGAGCATTCATGACACTAGGCATTTGACTTGACCCAGGGTGAGACATTGCCCCAAAAGGTGGTACCTAGCATCCATGGCCCGATATTCCGATCGGTGCCAAGCATGCTAGGCCTACCCGGTTCCGGACGGTGGGCATTCCCATGTCCATTAACACCTTCCGCAACTGGGAGCATTAAGGCCACAATGATATCTCCCAACACTTCGTCCAAGCCGCTCCCGCGCGCTAGGACTCGATGTCTACGCTGGGGGCGTGAGCTATGGCTAGGGAGTCAACCGCCAAGTTTATTCCCCCTTGGCCCGACGGTCAAAGGCGGTCTTTCTCCCGCCAATGACAATGAAACACCCCCGCGTAACCCTAATGGCCAAATAGGTCGAATGTGATTTCTAGCAATACATCGAAGCGGATCTTGACTGGACAAGCACCGGACCCCAATCCCCAACACATCTAGTGTGTTGCCATACGAATTGGACTCAGATTGCTAGAAATCCTCATTGACACATTTCATCGAACACATGCCATGCAACCAAGTCAAATGAAACAACCAAGCATCAATCCTACCCTAACCCGTATTAGGGTTCATCAACACTACTCCATGGTGAGAAACATAAAAACAAGCAAAACAAATAACATACAAACATTCACCATTGAGCAAAATGAAAACAACACAATACAATAGAAAATGAGAGAAGAAAAATACTTATCTTGATTTGAATCCAACAATCCGACACAAGATTTATTGAGCAAAGACCTAATCTAATCTACCCTAAGCCTCCCAACAAAGGGGCTGAAAAAGCCCTAAAAACTAGAGGAGAATTCCCCCCAAGTCGTGCCCCCAACCTCTATTTATAAACCCCTCAAAAACCCTCTTGGGTCGGGTTCAGAACTGTCAAAAAAGGCCCACCCGATCGGGTGGAATAAACAGAGAGCTCAGATTCACAGAAACAGATCTCACCCGGTCGGTTGACAAGTCAACCGATCGGGTGAAATGAAATTCCAGAATGCAGCCAGTTTCAGCACATAGCTGCGCTCAGAAAATTCCAGAAAAATCTAGAAAAATCGGATTTGGGCATGCGACCTATCGTTGGAAATCTAACGACGATGCCGACGCTAGAAAAATAAGAGATCACCCAAAATCCTTCTGGAATGATAGCAGATCTTCAATGAATGAGCAACGGTGCGCGAAAGGGGACGAAAAGGCCACCCGATCGGTTGAAATGTCAACCGATCGGGTGAGCGGCTTGTTGCTTCGGCCGTCGCCTTCGGGAGCATCAACCGAGTGCAGAGGAGAGCGAGTGGCGTGATCGGGTCGTCCTTTGGAGGAATCGGCTACAGATGAACCGATCGGGTGAAGGTCACCCGATCGGTTGGAATTCAGCTCCATTTTCCAGAGAACTCTGTTGGGATGAACCGGTCGGCGAACCGATCGGTTGACCTTGCGCTTCGCTCCAGCTTCAGTCCGGGTCGGAAACGCATGCATCACCCGATCGGTTGGCTGTGTCCTACCGATCGGTTGGGGACTGAAAAGTGGCAATCTTGGTCGTTTGACCCCCTGGATCACGCGGGACTCCTCCCGTTGCTCCGGGGACTCAGAATATCGTCGTTTTATGTCCCAAATGCTGTAAATTCCTGTAAATATACAAAAAACATGGAAAAGTGAAAGAAAACAAGAAAATACAAGAAAACACGAGAAAACGAATAAAAGACGGCGGAAAATACGGAGAAACACGGAAGAAAACGTGCGTAAATATATGAAATATAAACGCACGTCATTATCCTCTCCGAGATCTTCCATGAGACTCCTCCCGCCATGATTGGCGTCCCCTCCAAGTCATTCAAGCCTAATGCCTGGGTCCTGAATTTGATTCTGAAGTCGTGCTTACTTCCTAAGTACGGCTCCTCTTCTTTGCCATCCCAGCCATTTCTGAAGTTGATCTATGCCATCTTCATGGGTAGCGAGATTAACTGGGCCCGGATCATACTCGATAAGATGGATTCTTTCGAGTGTATCCGGAAGTCCATGAATTCTGCGCATATCCCATATCCGTGCTTGTTGACCCTTGTTTTTCGCCACTTCCGTGTCACACTTCCTCCTGACGATGAGCGTCCCTTTGGTCCTCCTCTAAACGCGACGGCCGTCAAGAAGTCTCTTGCGGCGCTCCGTCACGTTCAGAGGACGACACCTTCAGCGTCTGCCTCTGCTTCTGCCTCAGCTGCTCCCTCTACCATTCTTGACGAGCTCGCACGTTCAGTGAGACATGTGGAGTCTCGTTATGCTCGTACCGAGGAGATTCTTGCTCGCATTGCTCGCCACCTTGGTGTTGAGATCCCTCCGTCAGTCTCTGACGAGGAGGAGTTGGATGAGGAGGAGATTGAGGAGCTCGTTCGTGTTTCTACTCGTGCCCCCGAGGGCACCTCTGGTGCTGCTGCTGCTTCGTCTGCTGGTGACCCTGAGAGTACACATGTTACCACCGTTCCTGCGGTGGATACTACCACTGGTGCTCCCGAGGCCACTACTGTTGCTGCTCCAGAGATTTCCACTTCCGTCGCTCCCGTGGACACTACTGCTGACCCGGTGACCACCACTTCTACTGCAGAGCCTTCTGCTGCTGCAGATCCTTCCACTGCCTCCTGAGCTTCTTTAAGGCCTCTCCCGATGCACTTTAGATGAGATATCTTGTAGTGAGAGAGTGTGGGTTAGGATATTTTGGGTGGTTTTGTGGTTATGATTTTTGATACTTTTGGATGTATGCTGCTGTATCTTTGATGATGTTGTATGTTTTGTGCTACTCTTATATATGTGTGATATGATGTTGTATCTTTTGTGCTTCGATCATTGGATCGCATTTTGTATGTTGACGGATGTATCTTTGATGTACTCATGCTTCATTTTTATATATATACGTCGATGTTGACATTTCATTTTGTTGTGCACAATTTAATATTTTATATGTCTCTGATGTTTTGATTTCGTCGCTCGACGAAAATACTTGATTAAATAGAATTCATTTTATGAAAACATAGAATTGTTTTCCATGCACTAAATTAACCAAGAATGTTGATATTGGAGAGTATATTCCATAACTCAATTCGTAAAATTTAATTTGAGTTTTGATGAGTTTTATTATCAATTTTCGACTTTGGTCTCATTGACACGCCTTGATTTCATTCGTATTTTTCTTTGGTGTCATTTGGACCATGGTCATATTCTACGACTCCCGTGCTTGTATTTGAAGCCATTGTTGTTGTCGTTGATCTCCTCCCACACTTTTTGCTAATGCCAAAGGGGGAGAGATATAATAATGACGGTGTGCTAAATGATAATTTAAGCATTTTTCCAAGGATCTAATTTGATATGTTAGATTCAGGGGGAGTTAAGATATATAAATGGAATTTCAATTCCTAAATTTCAATATTTGATTCTCATTTTATACTTTACTCGTCTGCTTGATGCGAGTTATTATTATTCATTTTGGAATTAACGTGTCATCAATGCAGGGGGAGTAAGTAAATTACATTTGAATCATTATTTTTGATTATTATTTATGTTGGTTAGTCATCACCAAAAAGGGGGAGAATGTTGGATATTTGACTCCCCGGATTTGGTTTTGGATGATGAACAAACATAAATATATTGTGAACTAACAATTTGTGAGCCCAGTTATGGAGATCGTCGCCAAATTCATTTGAACATCCAAAGCGACGTCTCGAGACTTCTCAAAGCACGTGATCGTATGCCTAAAGCTTCGTTGAAGCTTTTGGACCATTTTAGAAGTCATGAAGATTCGGATCGAAGCCTTCGAAGACGGTTCGTCAAGTTTTATTTATAGTCTTTTAGCTTCGTTCCGTAGAATGTTAAGCCTTGAGTTGGGCTTACGTTTTAATCTTCATAATGCTCCTATCTTAGACATAGGAACTTGTAAGAAGTCCATACAAACTTTCCCGAAGCATCACGCTTCGATTCGCGACTTCTTGTGCATGTTAGTTGGTTCAAGAAGAAGAACCAACCGACTAGATGGTGATCTAGTCGGTCGGCAATCCTTCTTGGACTGACTAGTTTGCTTTCTCAAATCATAGCTCTTTACTGTTTACAGTTAGTCGGCCTACGTTGACTCACCGACCGACTAGTTTGTGAACTAGTCGGTCAGTGATGCTTCTTTGACCGACTAGTTGAGCTTCTACTGTACATGCCAAGTTACTGTTTGTCGTTAGTCGGTCCAAGTACATTTGGCGACCGACTAGTTGATGAACTAGTCGGTTAACTTTTGTTCTTTGACCGACTAATTCAATTTGTTCTCAGACTTTGTGTTTTATCTCTTAGTCGGTCTAAGTTATCTCACCGACCGACTAGTTGTGAAACTAGTCGGTCGACAAGTGTGCTTTGACTGACTAGTTCCTTAAGTCTGAACTTCGACCTATTCCCTGTTCACCAGTTAGTCGTTCATGTTGATTGACCGATCGACTAGTTGATGAACTAGTCGGTCGGTGGTTGTTCTTTGACCGACTAGTTTGGTTCAGAATAGAGCCGTTGGAGCTTTAATTGAAACGTTTTTCTCTCTCTCTCTCTCTCTCCTCTAACCTATATATACTTGATGAGCTGCATTCATTGCACTCAAGGCTGATATTATTACAAGTTTAGAGATCAAAGAGAAATCATTTCCTCTCATTCAAAGCTCTTTCATTCCAATCTTGAAACTCTTCTCACTCTTATTTCAAAAGAGAGATTCATTGATTGTGAGCCTTCCAAGCCAAGTGCTTGATCCTAGGTCACCATCAACCTCATAGCTCTCCATTGCTGGTCATCTACTTGGAGCTAGGGTTTGGTGCCTCTTCATCTTCCTCAAAATCATCTTTGCCCTAATTCGTAAGTATACTCAAGGCATAGGTATTTTGTGGTAAGCTATTTCATTTCAATTTACTTTGATATTGTAAGTGATTCGCTCTCGGTTGTGAGAGTGTGTTTGTGATCCCGGGTTGTGGGAGTCACAAGTTTCTTTTGTGTATGATTTGACTTGTGAAGGTTTTTCACAAGTATTTCATAGTGGAAATCTTGAGTTAGGGTTTCTAACTCAAGTATCCGGAAGTGATCCGGGTGGTTGGGACGTAGGATCACCGGGTACAAGTCGGGGAGACTTGGGTGGATCCGAACCCAGTAATATCGTTTGTTTGCGATTGTTTATTTGTTGTCGATTATTTACTATTCCGCATTTCCGTATTAATTGGTAGAGTTTGCAAGGTAATTAGAAATTAGCCTCTTAATTATTTTAAAGTGCTATTCACCCCCCCCTCTAGTACTTGTGCAGTAGCTTAGTAAGGCATTACATAGATGTGATATGCGGAGGGCCGTCCTCGGGAGGAGCGTCGTCGTCAAGCAAGAAGGCGTATGCGCGACAGGTGATGGCAGCGGACCTTGATGGTGGTGCGAAGCGGAGAAGGGTGGCTCGACCCCCCATTACTTTCACCGACGAAGACCTGGAAGGAGTCGAGTTTCTGCATGACGACGCCATCGTCATCGTGGCTCAGATCGGGACGACCATCATCAGCCGGCTCTTGATCGACACTGGAAGCTCTTGCAACATCTTGTTTATGTCAACAGTTGAGAAGATAAGGCTGAAGCAGGCAGACCTAAGGCCTTGCACGGGGCCCATCGTCGGCTTCACTGGCCACTCGATCCCCATGGTGGGGGTGATCACCTTGCCGGTGTCACTTGGAGAGGAACCGAGGGTCGTCACTCGTATGACACAATTCGTTGTCATCGACATTGCGTCAGCGTACAACGGGATCATAGGGCGACCATACATGACGGCCATTGAAGCGCTCCCCAGCCTGCTCCATCATATGGTCAAATTCCAAACTCCGCGAGGGGTGGGGCTGGTACGGGGGAGCCAGAAGCTATCCCGGAGCTGCTACATGGGGTCGACCAAGCACAAGGGTCCGGAGAAGGCCTTGTCAGTTGACCTCTTTGATGAAAGGGAAGACTTTTGCGACCAACGACCAACTCCTGCTGAAGAGGTCGAGGAGGTGCCCGTGGCCGCGGAGGAGGGCAAGACCGTCTCTAACGGCACGAAGCTCCCGGCCTCTCTGAGGGAGGCCCTCATCAGCCTCCTCCGAGAGAACATGGACGTATTCACCTGGTCGCCCTCAGACATGCCAGGAGTCGACCCGGCGGTGATCTTCGACAAGCTGAATGCGAACCCGGGATCCCGACCTGTCCGGCAGAAGAAGAGGAGCATCGGAGGAGAAAAGATGAGGGCAGCCGGCAAAGAAGTGGAGAGGCTTGTCCAGGCCAAATTTATCAGGCTAGTGGACTATCCGGTTTGGCTCGCCAACGTCGTCTTGGTGAAGAAGGCCAATGGGAAGTGGCGCATGTGCGTCGACTTCACCGATCTTAACAAGGTGTGTCTGAAGGACAGCTTCCCCATCCTGAGGATCAACCACTTGGTCGACCAGGTGTCTGGTTACGAGTTGTTGAGCTTCATGGACGCCTTCTCGGGCTACAACCAGAACCCAATGGCAAGGGAGGACGAGGAGAAAACGTCCTTCATCACCGGTAGCGGCACCTTCTGTTACACGAAGATGCCCTTCAGACTGAAGAACGCCGGGACGACCTACCAACGGATGGTGGACAGGATATTCAGCTCGCAGGTCGGGCGGAACCTGGAGGTCTACATCGACGACATGCTGGTGAAGAGCAAGAGAGCCTCGGACCACCTCGCCGACTTGCGGGAGACGTTCCAGAAGGTGCACCAGTATGGCCTGAGGCTGAACCCGGCGAAGTGTGTCTTCGGTGTGCAGTCGGGGAAATTCCTTGGCTTCATGATAACGAAGTGAGGGATTGAGACGAACCCTGACAAGGTGACAGTCCTTGTCAATATGGCGGAACCGCAGACCATCCGGGACTTGCAGCGGCTGAACGACTGGATAGCAGCGCTGGGGAGGTTCTTGTCGAAGTCCACGGAGAGGTTGCTCCCCTTCTTCAGAGTCATGTGCACGGCCTTCGGCGAAGCAAAAATCAACAGGAAAGTGATCTCGTGGGACGACGACTGCGTTCGAGCATTTGCAAAGCTGAGGGCTTACCTGCAGAGCCCGCCACTGCTCGCCAAGCCAGAGGAAGGAGAACAGCTGGGGTTGTACCTGGCGACCAATGAAGGAGCTGTCAGCTCCGTCTTAATCAAAGAGGAGAAGGGTGTGCAGCGGCCAATATACTATGCAAGCCGGATTCTCCGAGAGGCGGAGACTCGCTACAGCCCCATCGAGAAGGTCGCCTACTGGATGATCACAACGGTGAGGAAGCTCTGACCGTATTTCCAGGCCCACCCCATCGCCGTCCACACCAATCTGCCCCTCGAGAAGAACCTGAAGAGGTTAGAGCGGTCAGGCAGAATGCTAATTGGAGCGTCGAGCTCAGCAAGTTTGACATAACCTACAAGGCCCGGACAGCAATCAAGGGCCAGGCCCTGTGATCGGTCCATATTTTACACCTTTTTTCTGCATATTTGCATGCCACTTCGGTTGCTCATATTGCGATTTTCACGATTATTCGACGATATTGCGTTACTTTTCACTATTTCTTGTTTTTGTCGGATTTCAGGAAATATGGAGTGATCGGGAGCAAAAAGGAGCTTAAGGGACTGGCACCCACTCCGGACCGTCACCCAAGGCTTTTTTGATGGCTATTCGGCGATGTGAGACGGGTGGAAGAAGAAGGAACTCCGTAGGAGTGACGAGGAGGAGAAACGAAGAAGATTGGGCATTTTAGCATGCCACTCGGCCGAGTGAAGGAGTCACTCGGCCGAGCAAGGAAGCCCGCTCGGCCGGCCAGATCGGACACGTAGCAGATTGAGTATCAGCGTGCACTCGGCCGAGCATCGCCAGCCCACTCGGCCGAGCACGGAGACGCCACTTGCCCGAGTGGCATCACGACGACGGCAAGGCAAATTCCCTCTTTTATTATATTGTATTTGAATCGATATTTGACCGATTTCTTTATCATCGACACCGACATCCATCACCATTGCCATTACATCATACCATAACCATCTCCACCAATAAAACATTTGTAGTCAAACCAACCTAGGATAGATTGGAGCCAACACCACCTCCTCGTGTTCGATACCCGCTCGCCACTTTGCCGTGCGCTTGCGGTAAAACTACAATCGGTCTCCGGGCGTATATCAGGGGCCGACCAAGTTTTCGGTCGTGCTCTTGGGTTGCATTTTGGAGCGATCAAGTTTTTGGCGCCGTTGCCGGGGAGGTGTTTCCGTTGGTGCCAATTTGTCACAATTAGGTTGATTAGACTACGAAAAAAAAAATTAAATAAATAAAAAGGAAATTTTCACCCCCGCCACCATTATTATCATTTCTATATTCTTTTGTACCACTGATATTTTTCTCCAGGTATTTATCTTTGTTGATCAGGTGCTATGGATTATACTACGTGGACCACAGATTTTGATCAGAGTGCTCAGATGGGAGGATACTATTATGATCAGAGTGCTCAGATGGGAGAATACTTTTTTGAGGAGACGCACTGGCCCGAGCTTGATAAGAAACAAATGATCTTTTTTGATGAGATGCATGCACACCAGGTTGAAATGCAAGCCGGGCTTGAAAAGAGTAACCTTCTATTGGAACGGGTAAAGAGGCAACTTGAAATGAATGCGCTCATGTTTAAGGTTGCGACGATTCCCAAAGATATCAGTTCTGTTCCTTCATCTTGTGGGCAAGAAGCATCTCCAATCATATTACCATAGCCAGAATGTGCCACCGTCGATCCCACATCCTACAATACAGCTGTTGCATATGAAGAGTGGATGGATGAAGATACAGTGGAGGAAGCAGAAATTGAGCCACCAGCGCAGCCAGAGGATGATGGATTTCAGAGATTATTGGAGGGTCTCTTGGAGTCAGTGAGGTTCACCGGTTCAGAGAGCATTACAGCAGGTGATGCATTTGAGCTACGATTTGCAGATTTTGTTATGAACCGTGTTTCAACTGCAGGAACAATAGAGGAGGACATCCATGTCAGTCTTGAGGGGGATAGACTATATTTTCGGATTGCTTGCGGGCATTCCCCTTCACATGATACATCCCCACAAGTTGACACACCTGAGCAGCCAGCATCACCATCCCAGAGAGAGCCTACATTGATAGTTGATGAGAAGGCAAAGGAGCACACTATCGAGCCAGAGGATATTGCCGAGGAGGCCTCACATACGGAGTCAGAGCATGCTTTTGAGGAGGCCTTACACACAGAGCCAGAGCTTATCACCGAGGAGGTCGTGCATCGGGACGAGGACACAGCCATTCATGAGGATCCCGAGCACTATCCTCCTCCATTAGAGCTTCCGCAGCCACCTTATCCTCCCACTGACGCAGAGGACTACCCCACAGAGCTTTTGGCCCCCCTTCAGGGAGATCTCTTTACTCCCTCGCCCTTTATCTTTGATTTCCCTCCAGTGTATGATGTTTTTTTATGATTCATCATGCCTTTTGCAGGATTCATGTACATACGATCAAGAGGTACGATGGGACGTAAATGAGGAGGAGAGCGAGGAGTTAGCACCCATGGACACATATGAATATGATCAAGGGGTGCACTGGGATGAGTCTGACGATGATGAGGAGCATCTTGATGGGGTCCGCATCTATGATCTAGATTTACCTGAGCAGCATAGAGAAGATACCGTGGAGACAGCTATCACGGAACGTGAGGATATTGGATTATTTCCAGGGAAGTATCGTCCAACATTATTTATTCCATACATTTCTATAGACGATTCTCTTTGGGATACTTTTATTATGAGGGTGAATTTTTTGCGGCGAACTGATGCATCATATTCTCTACAGGGTACAGGTGGAGTCCTTGTGGGAATGCTGGAGGATGCATTGCTGGAGTTCGTTGGTGTTCGTGGACGCATGCACCTGGTGGAGCCACGGAAAGAGCAGTTGGAGCAGTTGCCTGCACCGGCAAAGATACTGGATCCGCCTTTTGTTATAGGTGATATCAATCCAGTAGTGTAGAAATTTTTATGCTTTAAATAAACACGAATCCTCTCGACAGCGAGAGGACCGTATAGATTTGATTGAATAAATATCACCTCATATGATGGCAACAAAAATTTTTACTCCCCAAACCCATTATATATATATTAATTGCCCCCTTCAAATTTTGATGCGTCACATCCTTTTGCTCACCACCATCGAGCATTTCTTTCAAGTGAAACCTCACTTTCTTATTTGTTTGACTTGATCACGCTTAGCAAAATCGTGATTTTATTGATCGAGTCATTTGAATAGGATTGTTTGGTATAAGCTTGGGGGAAGGCGCTCTCATGCATCATTGTATGTGCATGTAGTTGCATTAGGATCTCATGACATTCATTTCATCATTTTGCATTCACCCCCCTATTATTATCGTTGTTCCTCATATTCTTTCATTATGATCACATTGAGGACAATGTGAAGTTTAAGCTTGGGGGAGTGCATTTCCATGCCATTTAGATGCATTAGTTGCATTTTTACTTTATTTTAGGGTTTTTTAATTTTTCAAATTCTCGCATCATCTTTTTGATTTTTCCATCTTATTTTCCTTTTATGTGTGATCATGCATCAAATTGTGTTCATGCATCAAATCCTAGATCAAATTGTATGCAAAAAAAAGAAAAAAAAAGAAGAAAAAAAAATGTTCCTCTATCTCATTATTGGAGCCACAAAATACTTGGGAAAACCAAGGTAAAAATCCCATTTTCCACTATCATATTCCTTTAGATGCGATGCCTCAAGCTAAGCTTGGGGGGGGGGGGGGTGAACTCATTTGACCATATGAGTGAGTGCGACATTAGAGTGGAGAGGTGCACGAATGGGGAAGTTTGATAATGCTGAAACTTAGCACAATATATTAGATATGGAGATTTTTCATGATTTGAAACAAATATGTGAATGCCATGACTCTTATTCTATTCTCCATTGCATGCTTGGTGTGTATCATATATGCTTCATTTATAACTTTTGATTGAAAAGTGCATCGCCAACATTTGTATATTGAATCCTATGAAATGCGTGACGTGGATATGAATTGATTGTATGAATTTAGAGAATCCCTTTTGTTGTTCTTAAAAGCTTACAAGTACCATGTTTATGTAAGATATGAAATCCTTATAGCATGTGATTTGTATTTTCCAAGTTATCGTGATGTGTAGCTTATGGCTTGAGATCTGAGAGAAGAATCTAGCGACCCCTTCCACTTCGTATTCTTTTATTTCATTTCCCTTATTTTTCATCTCCCGAGTTCGTCTTTTTACTTATCTTCCTCGAGGACGAGTAAGAGGTAAGCTTGGGGGATTTTGATCGGTCCATATTTTACACCTTTTTTCTGCATATTTGCATGCCACTTCGGTTGCTCATATTGCGATTTTCATGATTATTCGACGATATTGCGTTACTTTTCACTATTTCTTGTTTTTGTCGGATTTCAGGAAATATGGAGCGATCGGGAGCAAAAAGGAGCTTAAGGGACTTGCACCCACTCCGGAGCGTCACCCAAGGCTTTTTTGAGGGCTATTCGGCGATGTGAGACGGGTGGAAGAAGAAGGAACTCCGTAGGAGCGACGAGGAGGAGAAACGGAGAAGATTGGGCATTTTAGCATGCCACTCGGCCGAGTGAAGGAGTCACTCGGCCGAGCAAGGAAGCCCGCTCGGCCGGCCAGATCGGACACGCAGCAGATTGAGTATCAGCGTGCACTCGGCCGAGCATCGCCAGCCCACTCGGTCGAGCACGGAGACGCCACTTGCCCGAGTGGCATCACGATGACGGCAAGCAAAAATCTCAGACTTACTGGAATCCGTCAGGCGATTGAGGGTTCCGACTCGGCCGAGTACCGAATGCCCCGCGGCCGAGTGAGTAAAGCCACTCGGCCGAGTCACCTCTGAAAACAGACCCCGTAAGACCCCTGACTTACTGGAATTTTACAGGGTCTATCACTCGGCCGAGTAGAGAAGCCCACTCGACCGAGTGATGCCGAGGACACGCAGCGCCCAGATTTTCAGACAGCCTCCCACTCTTTTGAAATCTGCTATCATTCCAGCAACCAAAGTATTTTTCTCATATTTTTTATGGATAGTAGACTTCATGACGGTTCTAACGCCGCCAAGAACGCGCCAATCGGAGTTCGGATGAAATCTGGGGAATTTCTGCAAGTTGACGCTACAGTGCTGGAATTTCCACTCGGCCGAGTCACATGTTCCACTCGGCCGAGTGCGGCCTGGGCCCAGATTTTAAGTTGCGGTTTGGGCTGTTTTTGGACACGAATTTGAGGGGTTTTCTAGGGTTTCTTGCTAGGGTTTTGGGGGAGTATTTAAGGGGTTTGTAGCCACCATTAGAGAGGATCCCCATTATGTTTTCTTAGGTCCCCAAGATGTTTTCTTAGTGATTATTTTAGAGACTAGGCCATGCCCTAGGCCCTCTCTTGGATCTAAAAGCTTGTATTTGGATTGAAGATCTTCATCAAGCTAAGTATTTTGTTCTTTTTTATTTGAATCTTTGTTTTTCTATCTTTTTGTATGCAACAATGATTTCTATTGATTCTCATATCCTTATTGCTATGCTAGAGTAGATTTGTTGTTCTAGGGTTTGGGGATGAACCCTATGGATCTAATTTCATATTTGTGATGAATGAATGTCTAAATTACTAGAATTGCTAGGAGGTTAGGTTGTGATTGATTTACTACGGATAGCTAGGGATTTCCATCGATTTGGGATTTGCAAGAGATTGGATTCTAATCGATGGGAAGGCCTAGATATTCGATTTAGATTTACAATTGGATTTCTCTAGACTTGGTTTGCAAGAGATTGGACCAAAGCTAGGATTTTTAATTGTAAATCTATACACATATTCGTTTGCAAGAGATTGGACGAATACGAACTATCACAACCTAGATCGTAACTCGGGTTTGCACGAGAGTGGGCTCGAGGAGCGATTGAACGATGACGTCGATCTTCATGCTAGTGGCTTAGGTTAGGGTTTGCAAGAGATTGGGCTCTAATCTAGGTTGCTATAGACCGGCAATAGCGCGAGAGCGTGAGCTTGGTTCTCTATTCAGTTGCGACTAGTTCACCTCAACACAAGTCTAGTAATATTGAGATTCACTATTTACGATGATGTATGACGATCCGTAGTGGGAATTCCCTAGCCCTAGACATCTTTATTTGATTTTATATCCCCATACTTTGCCCGACGATTGTGACAGGATCGCCGCAAGAAAAATTCCCTCTTTTATTATATTGTATTTGAATCGATATTTGACCGATTTCTTTATCATCGACACCGACATCCATCACCATTGCCATTACATCATACCATAACCATCTCCACCAATAAAACATTCGTAGTCAAACCAACCTAGGATAGATTGGAGCCAACACCACCTCCTCGTGTTCGATACCCGCTCGCCACTTTGCCGTGCGCTTACGGTAAAACTACAATCGCCGCTCCGGGACGTGTATCCGGGGCGCGACCAAGTTTTCGGTCGTGCTATAGGGTTGCATTTCGGGGCCGATCACCCGGTCGGATTTCGTGGTGGAATGCACTATCGAAGATCCCCCGGAGAACCTGCCGGACGCACCACCAGCGGTGTCGTCCCCACGGGCAATGGGGGTGGCCGGACCCTCGGATCCCTCCCTGGAGGAAGCGGGCAGATTGTGGACCATTCACGTCGACGGGTCAGCGACGGGATCCGGGACGGGGGCAGGCATCTTCATCCAAAACCCCGACGGATGCTTGCTGGAGTACGCCCTACGCTTCGACTTCCTGGTGACCAACAACGTCGGGGAGTACGAGGCCGCGGTCAATGGGCTGAAGCTTTGCAGAGCTATGGGGGTGACGAATGTGTTGCTGCTTAGCGACTCACGGCTTGTCATCCAACAGGTCCAAGGGAGCTTCGAGGCCCGAGAAGAAATGATGAAGCGCTACCTCAAGCGCATCCAGGCCGAGCTCCAGAAATTCAAGAGAGCGAAGGTACATCACTTACCTCGCTCCAACAACCTCCGGGTAGACGCCCTGTCGAAGCTGGCATCCTCCTCCGCGGCCAAGATCGGAAAGGCCATCTACGTCGAAAACCTGCTGACGCCTACCATGTTGGATCTGGATCCTAGCCTAGAGGGGGGGGGGGGGGGGAATAGGCTTATAAAAATAATTCGTGCAACCCACGAATAAGCACACGCAGTTATAGCATCAACATGGTAAATAAAAAGCAGACACAGAGTACACAACAGATTTTTACCCTGGTTCGATCGACCCTTCGACCTACTCCAGCCCCCAAAGCAGATACTAGTATTGAATAGCGCAATAGGTACAAAACCACAAGTTAGAGCACACTCAGAGCACCCTCTACGTCTCTACACTCGCCAGGCTCTCAGTACCACACTTACTGTGTTTTCTCTCACTATCAATCCTAGTAACGCTTTCTACCAGCTAGTCCCAAACTAGCTGGGTCCCACTTGTCTAGCCCCAACCAGACAAGTCCCAAAATAGTCACAAAAATTTCTCCTACAGAGAACGTTACACTAAGACACGAATAAAAGAGTTTAAGGGTTTAGAAATGCTCAGTTCGTGTCTGTGTAGGCGTCTCTGTCAATCAGCACGTCGTCAGCTCCAATCTGATGCAAGCGGTGTCTCAATCCGACTCCTGAATGCCAAATGGCACACTGGTCTGTGTGCATAGCAATTACAGTTCAATCCTTATTTTCAGACGGTCTGTATGCACAGCAAGTCACTTAAATAATTTCCATGTTAGCCCGCAAAATAAATTCACGTTTAACTCGTTTTTGATTTCACGCGGATCCCACGTCAGCATGTCGTTTGATTCTCTCCGTCTTTGACTCGGTCATGCAGGGGCAAACTTTCAATGGCGACGGCGGCGGCGATCTTCTCCTCGTCGTGCAACAGCTCTGTCGGTGTTGATTTGTGCAACAGCGGATCTTTTAGACGTTCGGGCCTCAACGGTTGCTGTGCTACACGGCGATGGCAACTTCGAAGCGATCGACGGCGGCGAGTTCTTCAGTGACAGCGACTTTGACTTGCAGCAGCGCAAGGGTTTGAGCGGCGGCGATAGGATGTGCTTCCAACGGCAGCACGAAACTTCGATGGTGAGCTCTCCGTGATTTCGTGTGATGGCTCGCCCTCGACAGCGTGGGCTTCGTTCTCTGACCGCTTCTTTGTCTTCATGGCAACCTCGGCAACGTCGACGACGGTGGCCCCCTCTTATCTGAAGGTGGCAGTGACAACTCTGAGCGACTCGAAGACTTCAACTCTTCGAGCGACGGCGACGGGCGCTTCGTCTTCAACGTGCGGGTCGACGGCGAGTGAAACCTTGACGGCGACTCGAACTACGTGGGCGAGCTCTCCTCCAGCAGTTCTCGTCGTTGACAGCCGTCGTCTCTTTGTGGCTTTGGCTTATCACACCCTCCCTTTCGATGGTATTGGCTGCTGCTTTAAAATTGTTGTGGCCCTTTTCTTTTCGTTGATGATGTGTTTGCTTGGTGATTTCTGCAGTGGTTTCGAAGCCTTCCTCTCTCCTTTTGATGGCTTACTGCAATAGGTAGAAGGCCCTTTTTTTGAGAGGCTTTTCGGCAGCGTATATGAGCAAGCCAATATGGTTTTTCGGCTAGGGTTTTTATATAGAAGAGGGGTTTTTGCAATGGCAATTCGGCTAGGGTTAGAACTAGGTCAAAGGATGACTTTGGTAGGAGATGATAGGAGATTTGTATTTTACTATGAATTGATATTGGCTAGAGAGTTTGAATCCCAATAGGATTTGATCCAATCTCCAAATAAGATTTGACTTCATCTCTCCATATTGGACCTAGTCCTCATTGCTCTGATACAATACTTCATCCTCTCTCCAGTTGCTATATGATTAGCAATTTCCCCAAACATTGAAAGAATCATCGTTTTGCCAATCCTGAAACACACTAAGCACACACGTCAAATATAACAACACGTTTGTCATCATCAAACCAAGACCCTAGATCGTTGCTTCCAACAATCTCCCCCTTTTGGTGATGACAAACCCATAAAAGATTTGAGCAATAAGTATGGGTGTGTGAAGTGTGTTGAAGGGTGTAATTCAATATGAATCATGGAATAAGATATTTAAGTATTGCATCAGAGCATGCACAACATTATACCAAATAAAAAAGTATGCTCCCCCTTCTCTCAAGCTCCCCCTTCACTCATTATTTTTCATGCTCCCCATTCAACAAATAATACCGACATCAAATCTTTCTTTTCTTTCTCCCCCTTTGTAATCACCAAAAGTGGATTAATGAAGTCACAAAAATATTCCATGCAAAAATAAACCATTATTAAAAGTAGCTAGCATTTACATGAGTTTTCTAAAAAATAGACAATCCAAGCTCATTGAATTTTATACCAAGACTTCTCCACCTATGTGTAAGTGTATTGATATAGAAAATAAAGTATTTAAGGAGATTCAATTGCAGAAAATCAACCAAATCAATCCACATTTTCAATTTTCCATGATTATCACTAGGATTGATTTTTACCACCTCATCAAAGATGAGTTCAAGTTACCGAACCCCAAAACATGGCCTAAAAGGAATTTTAAATGTGGGGTGGTATTGCTTGACGAGTTATATACACCAACACTAATGATTACCCATTTAGCACAAGTTGGATACTCGTGGGTTGTGTTTTAGCCATGAAGTGTATCCATTTTTCATACGGAGCAAATATAGTTTTTTTTTCAATTCTTTTGTGCTCAATTTTAATTCATGGCTAAACACTTCATATCCCTTAGAAAATTCAGAAATTAATCATTCCTACATTCACTTTCCATTATTCTTCAAAAGAATCTCCAAAAGCACTAAAAAGTCAATTATCGTGAAAGTGCAAATGTAGGTGTAGAAGTCAAGTTTAAAACTTATGAGACATGTCATGGCTACTAAAAAGAATAACATCATGTTCATGTAGCTACAACAATAATGAATTGACTTCTACAAGGGATAGATTTGATCATTCATACAATACCACTTAGGATAAAACATAAAGGGTATTCTTTTAAGCCCAATATTTTTTTGGTTTTTCAAATTTTTTTGTTTTTTTTTGTTTTTCTCAGAAATAAAAACATTAAAAAATCATGCACGCATGCACACAAAACAAAATAAAAACAAGCACACAAAAACAATCTATGAAGGTATGCAATGAAATGCAAAGAGGGATAAAAATTATACCTTCTCGTCGCTATTTGACGAAGGAGCTAAAAGAATGAGACATTGAAAAATTTGCTCCTCGCCAAATCTCCACCTTACCTACATGAAAGGTGT
>JAULAV010001331.1:0-25000 GCA_030789695.1 Scilla litardierei | reverse complement strand
TAAGCAACACACTTACAAAAGTTATCATTTTAACATTTCAACGATGTGTGTAATACCTTGAAAAGGGTTGTAAACGATAAAATACTTGCCTGAAAGGAGCGTTTCTGGGTGTCCAGGTGACCACGGTGAGAGATGTGATTATCTGCGAGGCTGGACCTGTGACATTAAGCTAAAAGTCATTAACCGATTAAAATAATATTAAAACTCATACATATATATACATGTTTATATATAACTGTATAAATATCTATACTAACATACTGACTTACATAACATACTAGTATATAAACTTATAGATTGACATGATGTTCTTTATATAGCATACTAACTTATAAATATACATTCTAATCACTAACATGTAATGATATACGATAATATTTACGTATATAAAATATACTACACCTACATACTGTTCACGTAAATAAAGTAACTCACCGTTGTTTCTCCTTCGATGCCGCCAGTGTGTGGTTGCAGACCAGGATGACGACTAGCGACGATGGCGGCTGGGTGGTCCGATAGTGCGCAACAGAGAGGGGTCGGAGAGGAACTGTCGAAGGGTTGCGGGCTGACTTCGGGGGTTGCAACGGCGTTTGTTCGGCTGACATTGGCTCGACTACTGACGTACGTTTATATTTCATATATTTGCGCACGTTTTCTTCCGTGTTTTTCCGTATTTTATCGCCGTCTTATATTCGTTTTCTCATGTTTTCTTGTTTTCTTTGACTTTTCCGTGTTTTCCGTATTTTGCAGGAGTTTACTGGCATATGGGGGCATAAAACGATGATATCATGTGTCCCCGGAGCAACGGGAGGAGTCACGCGTGATCCAGGGGGTCAAACGACGAAGATTGCATCTTTCAGCCCCTCACCTGATCGGTAGATCATCTTCAACCGATCGGGTGATGCACGCGTGCACCACCCGGACGCAGCTTGGAGCTCACGAGAAGTCACCCGGTCGGTTCAGTGACCGGGTCAAAAGCTTAAAGTCTCTGGAATTCGAAGCTGATTGCCAACCGATCGGGTGACCTTCACCTGATCGGTTCACCTGTAGCTGAATTTCAACAGCCAAGACACGAAGATCCAACCGGTCTCCTCACCCGGTCGGCACCAAGATCCAACCGACCGCATCCAAGATTCAACCGACCGGTCCATCCTGACCGGGTGAAATCCCGCATTGCGCTGCAATTCTGTGAAGCGGTTCACCTGATCGGTTGACTTGTCAACCGATCGGGTGATGTCGTTTTCTATAAATAGAACCCTAGGTTTCCTAGATTCGGGAGTTGGTTATTTTTTGCTGTTTTCTTCATTTTGTGACTGCTGTAATTTTCCAGTTTTTGTAAGTTTTCGGATCTTTGTCAAACTTTAGTATTATCTTAATTGCTTTACTACCATTGCATTTCTATTGTCTGATCATGATTTTTATGGTCGATTTCTTTTTAGATCGCTTTTTACTAAATATGTGTGAGTAGTTCCCAAATCTGGGATTTTGGCGGAAACCCTTTCGTGGGCTCTTCCCGATGCGTCCATAGGGCTAGGAAATCGATAGGGATTAGAAATCTAACGGTTACGTGGGGTGTTTTACTGTCATCGGAGGGAAAAAGACCGCCTTTGACCGTTGGGCCAAGGGGGAATAAACTTGGCGGTTGACTCCCTAGCCATAGCTCACGCCCTTAGCGTAGACGCCGAATCCTAGCGCGCGGGAGCGGCAGGATGAGACGTTGGGAGTTATCGTTGCGAGCTTAGTGCTCCCAGAGTTGATCAGTGTTAATGGACGCGGGAGTGCCCACTGATCGAACCCGGGAAGTCCGACGTATCATCCTGGGCACCGACCGAAATATCGGGCCCATGGGATACCGGTACCACTTTCAGAGGCCACGTCTCACCATTAGACCCTAATTCTGATCGCCATCCTACCCGTAGGCCCGTATCGGTGAGAGTCACTCGTTGGGGAGGAAACCAAAGTCTCGGGTTTTTTCCTTCATATTGTCTATACCTCGCATTCCTTTACCGTGACAACCCATCATTCGATCTGGGCTAGCTCGCCCATGGGGTGATTTTGATCCTCTTTGACACAAGCACATCCACGCCTCCATGAGTTCGACCCCCAAGACACACTACAACACCGTGCGCTTGCGGTTACAAATATTTAAACCTCACGCTCCCATTCGCATCATTACACACATCTAGCGCGCAGACGCGCCTCGCCCGGGGGGCCGGTCAAGTTTATGGCACCGTTGCCGGGGAGGCAACGTGCTTGTTATTTTAGGATTTCATGAACCCTAGTGTCTAGCTCACATCCCTACCTCGCAATAATTTTCGCATTCTTCTTTTTCCTTTTAATTTTTCCTTTTAATTTTTATTTTTATTTTTATTTCTTATCTTATCTGTTTCTTTCCCACTTTTTGCTTCATGGGTGTTTGTTGTTTTTCATGCGCAGGAGTTCAAGAAGTCTCGACGACTTGATCCCCGTTGATCCAGAGATAAACGCCACCCTAAGGCGTTTTACCGCCGAGAAGAGAAGAAGAGAGGATCCTGAAGCTATGGGGGAGAACACCCCGCCTCACAAGTCCCTGTTGGAGTACTCGATGCCTTCGATCGAGTCCACCTCCGCCATCCGTCCTCCAGCTATTACGGCCCAAAGCTTCGAGCTTAAGCCATCTTTGGTGACGTGGATCCAGCAGGATCAATTTTCGGGTGCACCCATGGAGAGCCCGATTGAGCATTTAGACTCCTTCTTGGAGAAATGTGACACCTTCCGGATAAACTGTGTCACAACTGAGGCGATCCGACTGAAGCTATTCCCCTTCTCCTTGCGAGATAAGGCCAAGCTGTGGCTTAGGGGGAACGACCCGAATACATTCAATACCTAGGAGAAGCTCTCAAATGCTTTCCTGACGAAGTTCTTTCCTCCGGGGAAGACCATGAAGCTGAGGAGCGAGATCTCCTCCTTCTCCCAGGCCAGCCATGAGTCCTTGCATGAAGCTTGGACGAGATACAAGGAGATGCAGAGAAGATGTCTCCACCATGAGCTCCCCAAGTGACAGATCATAAATCTATTTTATAATGGGTTGAGGGACGACTTAAAATCTTCCATGGACACCGCGGCTGGAGGGTCCTTCATGTCAAGAAGCGAAGAAGATACCGGACAGTTTCTGGAAAATATGACATCTAACAACGAGCGATGGTGTGACGAGAGAGCCACACCTAGATCTGGGGGCATCCATAGAGTCGAAGACGTCGACAAATTGTCAAGCAAGTTTGACTTGCTGTCGACCCAGATCTCCGCATTGATGGTAGGCACCAGTGGCGTCGGTACACAACAGATTGTTGCGATGGAATCCGATGTTTTTGGAGAGTTCGACGTTGGTGACATCTCACCACCGTTGGATCAGGCGAGCGCATTATTTTACAATCCTACGGGGAATGCGCCTTTTCCACCACGAACCAACTCCAACCCGGCCTACTCTCCCAATAACCGGAATCATCCCAACCTTAGCTACCAAGCGCCTTATCAACAGTCGGCTAAGCAACAACAGCAGATATATCAACCGGCTAGGCCCCAGCAGCAGTTTCAGCAGCAGCAATTTCAGCAGCAACAACCTCCACCACAGTATCAACAGTATGCTCCTAGGAATCAGCAGCCCGCCTAGCAGCAATACGGCCAGCAGAGGGCCATTTCTCCGGTTGAGTCCCTCCTGACTCAATACATCGCCAATCAGGAGAAAATAAATCTGAAGCTGAAGATGGGACAAAGAGTCCTCACTGATCAGGTGACCCAGCCGGGGTTGCAAGTGGCGAACCTTCAGAGACCGCAGAATTTATTACCACCACAGCCTGAGGTGAACCCTAGGGGGGTAAATCGGACCTTGGCGCTCACACATGAGCATGAGAACGTGTCCGCCATCATCTTGAGGAGCGGAACACAAATACCTACGAGAGAGCCCCCCAAAGGACCGGAAGCACCGTCGGTCGTGGAACGACCAACTGAGAAATTAAATGATGACGGTGCTTCGTCACCAAAGCCAACTACTCCGGAGGGAGTTCATAGAGAGGAGAAGAAGAAGGATGAGGAAGGGAACCTAAGAGTATTCAATCCCGTTGTGCCTTTCCCACAACGGCTTGCCAAAGCCAAAATCGATGAGAAGTATGGCAAATTCTTTGCCATGGTGAAAGATCTGAGCTTGCAAATCCCCTTCCTCGAGGCCATCGAGACAATCCCCTCATATGCCAAATTTCTGAAAGACTTGGCGACACGGGGATCTAGAAAAGAGAAGGTCGTGTTAACGACGGAGTGCAGCACACTCATTCAGTGCGCAAATCTGCCCAAGCTCAAGGACCCCGGAAGTTTCTCCATCCCATGCTCTATTGGGGAAGTGCAAATCCAGAGGGCGCTCGTCGATCTAGGCGCGAGCATCGGCTTAATGCCCCTATCGCTGTACAAGAGAATAGGGATGGGAGACTTAGAGCCCACCGGCATGACATTACAACTTGCTGACCGTTCGGTCAAGTACCCGGTGGGAGTAGTGGACGACCTCCCCGTAGATGTGAGAGGAGTACATGTACCGGTTGATTTTGTGGTGATGGACATGCCGGAAGACAAGCATACCCCAATTATTCTTGGACGGCCCTTTATGGCAACCGCCGGAGTTTTGATAGACGTGAAGAATGGGAAGCTTTCCCTCAATGTGGGCCAAGAAAGAGTTGAATTTGATTTAGGGTTGTCGATGAAGCATCCCTATCCTCCAGATGATCCTAGTATCAATGTGCTGGAGCTTGAAGAAGATAGAGCTGTCGAAACAAGTGCCTGGGAAGTGCTCTCGAGGAATCCCCCCGATAGCTTGGGGGACCTTGGAGAGCAAGTTGGCCCCCCTAAGAATGAAGTTGCTAATGAGGCGGTCACACGACATGTGATCCCTCCCGGATTCCCTAAGTCTCCTCCTACGAGGAGAAAAGGGAAAGAACCCATGGACCTCACCGGTGATGAGGTCCGGATCCTGAAAAAGATGACGGTAGACGCCAATTTAAGGGAGAAGCCCCGGATCCTGTAGACAAAGGGAGGGTAGTTGAGCAAATCTCTTTACAGCTACCGACTACACCAATAGCCACAACCTCTGGAGTTGAAGAGATGCCGGATTTTGGGCATCACCCATATCACCCACCATGAACATCATCAACGGGCGTCGAGCTAAACGACGTTAAACAAAAGCCCTTCATGGGAGGCAACCCATGCTCTGAACTTTTACTTCCGCTTTTTAGGACTTTTTCTTAACTTTATTTTATCTATTTTTATAAATAAATCCAGCCGCAAGAACTTCCGACGTGGAACTTAGGCGATTTTTGGGTTTTTGCAGAAAACAAGACCCCAACCGATCGGGTGATAACTCACCCGATCGGTTGGGATGTATCAGCTAACAGCCGTATCAGTAACTAAATGAACCGACCGGGTGAACAGACCGGGTGACCTGGGGAAACTCTCGGGAAAATTTCAGGGATTTGTCAACCGATCGGGTGACAAGAAGCGAGACCGGTTGAGGGACCGGGTGAGAAACCCTAAACTTTCGGGAAAATCTGTGGAGCGGTCACCCGATCGGGTGAGTTATCACCCGATCGGTTCGCCTGTAGCACTTTTTCAGCCAAAAATTTCGACCTAAAGTCAACCGATCGGGTGACTTCTCACCCGATCGGTTCGACTTAAACCCTATAAATATCCCCCAATCCACCCGTTCACAGCCCCTCGCCCGATCGCCTCCTCCACCGTCGTTTCGCCTTCCAACTTCTCCCAACGGCCAAAAACTCCCCTTCCACTTCCTCCACTCCTCCATTAGCCTCTCTCTCCACCTCCCCCTTGCATTTCTCCATCTCTCTCTCTCTCTCTCTCTCTCTCTCTCTCTCTCTCTCTCTCTCCTATTTCGCATTTTTCTAGCCCTAATTCCCAACACCCAGCCCACTTTCGAATTTTTTGCTGAAAAAGAGTGCCGCGGCTCCACACTTCTCCCGTTGCACAGCATTGGGTCATCTACAATCGAGGAGCTCGAATTTTCTACGGGGTAACTTCGCTCCACTTCTCGAATTTCAATTTTTACCCTAAATATTCAACTTGCTTGATTGTTCGTGTGTGTACACTTCGTTAGTATTTTACACTCATTTGTATCACTCACACGCACACATGGCCCGGGAGAGAGATAAGGGGAAGAGTATCATGCGGGAGGAGGAACCGTCTCGAAAAAGGCGTAAACAAACACGTCCTCCTCCCCACACACGTGAGCTGACACTAGCCCCTCCCCCGCCTATCATCCCCCCTGTGGACACCATGTTGGGCCCGCATGGGTACCTATTTCGGAACCAAGAGCAGAAAGACTTCTACCACAGACTAAATACTCGGGGGCATCTATCAACCAAGTTTGCCCACACCCAATCACTCGTCGACCTCGGTGTCTTCACCGAGGTCGAGACTCTTTTTGCTAACCTTGGTTGGTTGGCCTTCCTGAATGCCTCTGCGGTATCCTACCCGTCACTCACCCTAGAATTCCTTTCCTCCCTCGTTTGTGAGTCGGGGTCGACCGTCACTTTTCGGGTGCGTAACCAAACCATCCGCACCAACCTGGATACCATCTGCGATATATTTGGTTTCCCTATTCTTGGGAATGACGCTATCCGACACTACGGATACCCCCCGGAATTTGACGTCGATAACTTTTGGTTCTCCCTCACCCTAATAGGTCGCTATCCCCGGGGTAAGGCCAAGGCCTCCTCCATCATCCATCCCATATTTCGTCTAGCCCATAGGATCATATCCTCTGCATTTTTCCCGCGGGATGAGTCAGGCACCGTGACTATCCCCGATATTTTTATTCTCTGGGCCATGACTTTCCCCTTTGTTCGTGATGATGATGGAGTTAGCTTTAGGGCCCCGACTATCCCTGTCCATACCGGCGATTGGCTTGTTTACAAGCTTCTCGAGATTAGCAGGGCCGGGAAGGGCAAGATCTGTTGTGGGGGCACTATCACTATTATTGCTTCTCGCCCCCAGTTTAATATCCTTATCCCGCATGATCTTCCCGTCGCCGTAGGACCCTCACGTCTAGATCTCGACGTCCTGTGGCACATTCATATGATTAAGCCCCGCCCCAATGGTCGCTTCGAATTCAATTACGGCCACCCCCCTCGCCCCTACACCATTCTCCCCAACCCTGCTCGCATGACTATTGCTCTTAGGGGAGATTGGACTTTTCCACCCGACCCTGAGTTCTTTGAGGGGTTGCACCTTCCTTTCCTTCCCGCGGACGCACGTAGACCACCTTCCACTGCCGCCCACTTAGGCGAGCAGGATATTCCTGCGTCCCGGGAAGATATCGGGGCTGACCCGAGTCACCCTGTTTCTGCTCCTGGCCCCATCACTTCTGAGCACCTTTTTGCGGCCATCTCTGGCCTTGTGTCCAGTGCCGGCATGACCACTGCCACCGGTACTACTTCCACATCACCTGTCGACACCACTTCTGCCTCACGTCAGTCCACTTCCTTCGGTCGCCGCCAGGTCTCTACCCATCTTGCTCTCGAGAGGGAGGTCGCAGCCCTCCGTGATCTTGCCATGTCCTCTGCCCCCTCAGACCCATCACCGTCCTCCTTTCTCACTCACCCACGCTTCCTCACACTTGAGAGGAACGTGGCCGCCATCCTTCGCCTTCTCACTCACCTCCACGGACCACCACCACCCACGCCACCACCACCTTCACCACCTCGACGATCTTCTCCTCCACCCTCCCATACATCCCCACCTCCATCACCTCCCCCGTCACATTCTTCTCCTCCACCATCCCACCCATCCCCACCTCCCCCACCCCCACCTAGGCGATCATCTCCCCCTCCCGTATCCATTCCCATCCCCATATCCACCTCTGCACTCACGACCACTTCTCTCACACCCACACCACCTTCTACCTCCTCCACCGTCACTTCATATGTGCGCCGCAAGAAATTGCCGGTGCGCTCCAAATCTCTCCCACCCCCACCCACTACTGTCACCTTCACACCTTCTCCCCCCATTTCTATTCCTTTTACCACCGCATTGATCGCCGTGCTTCCACTACCACCCACCACCACCGACACTCCACCCATCATTCACACCACCACTGCACCTATTCCTCCACCTCTGTCCCCACTTCTCCGCACACCCCCGCATCCCCCGACCACCCAGCCACACCCTCTTCCGAGGAGGGCGAGGATTCGCCTTCTCCTGATTTTTGATTTCACTTTGTTTTTCTTGACATCCCCCTTGCTTATCCCTGCACTTTCACGATCATATTTCATTGCTAGCATCATCATGTCTAGCTTGGGGGAAGTCTATTTTGCTGTGTTGTCGTGTTTTGTTTTCTTTGTGTGTGTGTGTGTGTGTGTGCTTGTTTTATTTTTTGTCGTGTCTTCTTTCTTTCTTTCTTTCTCTATTTTTATGTCGTGTGGTTTGATTTTGATTTTTCTTTATTTTCATTTTCGTATCTGTGTTTTTCCTGTTTTTCGTGTCTTTTTGTGTCTGTGCGTATTCCCCCCATTTTCATTGCCCTCACGTACTCACTCTTATTGCATTGAGGGCAATGCAAGCTTCAGCTTGGGGGAGTCGCACTTTGTGCGTCATTTGAGTCATTCTTTTTCGTTTTTGTGCCGTTTTCATCATGTTTTAAATTTTTCTTTTCTTCTTTTTATCTCTTTCTCCTAGAGATGAACCCTATGATGAATTGCGACAAAATCACACACACCTAGCATAGCATCGATAATCACACTCACTAACCCTAGGATATCGAGTCCTCTTGCATTTCACGCATCGTCGGTCCACTTAGCTTTTTTGTGAGTCATGTGTCGTGCCTAGCTGTTTGGTGTGCTTCTGCTTTGTGATTTTACTTTATATACCTGTCTAGGAATGACCCCTAGATTATCACGAGTCGATATGAATAATGCGGTATTTGCTCCTCTTGCATGTTTCTGTATGCATGATTATATACATATCGTATGCTTCATTTCGCATGTGTCGGGATTCCACAATTAAGGACTAGGATAACCCATTTAGCCCATGCTCTAATTAGCGAGAATAGTTTCCTTTGCCCAAGTGTCTAGATTCCGATTTCTTTTTTGTTTTACTTGGTGCAAATCCCCTCGTCGTGTACCGTTCTCCCACTTGGCAGAGTACACATGTGTATAGCCAAAAACCCAAAAAATCCAAAAAAAAAGGGAAGGAAGAGAAAAGGAAAAAAACAAAAGAAAAAAATTGTATAGCCAAAAATCCAAAAAATCCAAAAACCCAAAACCCAAAAAAAATTCCAGTGTGAATATTTTACTACTTGCCGAGAATAAAGGGAAGGCGAGAATTTGCACCGAGTGTCCTCCACATCATCTCAACCCCCATCGGTTTCGAAAACACTTGGCTTAGGAACTTTTTAGCTATTATCTAGGCTTTAGTGTGGTGATTTCCTTAACCCTAGTTGTGGAGTCCCCGACGCATGATATGTTTCGATTCTCTCTCTATTCTCATGCATGCTTGAACTACATATATTCACCGCCTTGTTCAATTCGAATGGATATTTGGGTCATTTCCTGGATTTGCGTATATCGAGCTTTATCGCACATCGTAGATAATGACACCGTCTGCTAGCGCATGACCACACTCACTCGCGCTTCACCGCGTGGGCCCACGGCACTTGTCTGGACTCGTATTCCTTGGTTTAGTGATGTGATTTGGCGTTTGCTTGCTTGGTGTGTCGTTTTTGATTTTATTGGCCCTGACGGGCGATCTAGGATATAGAGTTTTCTTTTTCTCTCTTTCTCTCTATTTTTCCCCTCCGAGCTCCTACTCTCACTCGTCTTCCTCGAGGACGAGGAAGAGTTCAGCTTGGGGGATTTTGATGTGCGTTTATATTTCATATATTTGCGCACGTTTTCTTCCGTGTTTTCCGTATTTTACCGCCGTTTTATATTCGTTTTCTCGTGTTTTCTTGTTTGCTTTCACTTTTCCGTGTTTTCTGTATTTTGCAGGAGTTTACTGGCATATGGGGCATAAAACGATGTTATCATGTGTCCCCGGAGCAACGGGAGGAGTCACGCATGATCCAGGGCATCAAACGACGAAGATTGCATCTTTCAGCCCCTCACCCGATCGGTTGATCATCTTCAACCGATCGGGTGATGCACGCGTGCACCACTCAGACGCAGCTTGGAGCTCACGAGAAGTCACCTGGTCGGTTCAGTGACCGGGTCAAAAGCTCAAAGTCTCTGGAATTCGAAGCTGATTGCCAACCGATTGGGTGACCTTCACCCGATCGGTTCACCTATAGCTGAATTTCAACAGCCAAGACACGAAGATCCAACCGGTCTCCTCACCCGGTCGGTACCAAGATCCAACCGACCACATCCAAGATCCAACCGACCGGTTCATCCTGACCGGGTGAAATCCTGCATTGCGCTGCAATTCTGTGAAACGGTTCACCCGATCGGTTGACTTGTCAACCGATCGGGTGATGTCGTTTTCTATAAATAGAACCCTAGGTTTCCCAGATTCGGGAGTTGGTTATTTTTTGCTGTTTTCTTCATTTTGTGACGGCTGTAATTTTCCAGTTTTTGTAAGTTTTCGGATCTTTGTCAAACTTTAGTATTATCTTAATTGCTTTACTACCATTGCATTTCTATTGTCTGATCATGATTTTTACGGTCGATTTCTTTTTAGATCGCTTTTTACTAAATATGTGTGAGTAGTTCCCAAATCTGGGATTTTGGCAGAAACCCCTTCGTGGGCTCTTCCCGATGCGTCCATAGGGCTAGGAAATCGATAGGGATTAGGAGTCTAACGGTTACGCGGGGTGTTTTACTATCATCGGTGGGAAAAAGACCGCCTTTGACCGTTAGGCCAAGGGGGAATAAACTTGGCGGTTGACTCCCTAGCCATAGCTCACGCCCTTAGCGTAGACACCGAATCCTAGCACGCGGGAGCAGCAGGATGAGACGTTGGGAGTTATCGTTGCGAGCTTAGTGCTCCTGGAGTCGATCAGTGTTAATGGACACTGGAGTGCCCACTGATCGAACCCGTGAAGTTCGGCGTATCATCCTTGGCACCGATCGGAATATCGAGCCCATGGGATGCCGGTACCACTTTCATAGGCAACGTCTCACCATTAGACCCAAATTCTGATCGCCATCCTACCCGTAGGCCCGTATCGGCGAGAGTCGCTCGTTGGGGTGGAAACCAAAGTCCCGGGTTTTTTCCTTCATATTGTCTATACCTCGCATTCCTTTACCATGACAACCCATCATTCGATCTGGGCTAGCTCACCCATGGGGTGATTTTGATCCTCTTTGACACAAGCACATCCACGCCTCCCTGAGTTCGACCCCCAAAACACACTACAACACCGTGCGCTTACGGTTACAAATATTTAAACCTCACGCCCCCATTCGCATCATCGCGGAGACGCGCCTTGCCCGGGGGGCTGGTCAACTACACTGGTGCGATGGAGATAGGAGCGACGGTGGGTGTTGCTGGGGGGAGGTTGCAATGGGGAAGCTCGACAGAGCCAGCAGGCTGCGGGGTGTAGCGGTGAGGTCGCCGGAGCTGAGGGGGTCATGGGGTTCGCTGGCGGACAGATGAGCTATTGGGGAGAACGAAGGTGGCGGTGGTGTTGGTAGCAACGATCTGTGAATTTCGTGTTTGATGATAACAAACATGTGTGAACGTTTTAACGGTGTGCTAAGTGTGTTTCAGGAAGGGCGAGAGCACAATTATCTGATGAGATGACTAAATCAATGTGTGGGCGAAAGTACTGTTCATATAGCAAATATGCGATGACGTACTGGCTATTCATAAAGAAATCTTGACTTGGTCAAAGGAGGATTGGATTGACTCATATTTGGGATTTGAACACATCTTTAAAATATCAACCTCAAAACTTCCTTTTGGCCGTAACCTATTAGTTGCCGCAAGTTCAGAAAATTCCTCAGGGGAGAGGCTAAAAAAAGGTGAACCCTAGGCTTATAAAAACCATAAGCCGCATCCTATTAAGAAGCGGCCATCTCTTCCTGCGTACAAAAAAAGCTTCGGCCGCAATTTTTGTAAAACACAAAAAAAAAAACTCCATTGCCATCCCCTTTCTCCTAGCTGAAAACATATAGTCATTCATCACCTAGGAGCAAAGAACCAAGGCCAAAATCTCCCCTTGCGTAGAGCCAATCAAATACTTAGTCAGCCGCACCCACACAATTCTCCAAGAGCTTTAGGGACAGCCGCACACAATTTTGGATGAGAGCCTCACGAATTTGAAAGAGAATTAATTCTCCTTGCTTTCTTTTGCAGGTCAAAGCGACAACAAAAACAGAGCAAAAAAAAATATTTCGAAGAATGGTTGCAGCCGCCACTTTTTTTTGGAGAGTTCATCAAATCAAGAATTTTCGAAGAGCTCAGCACAACGTTTTGAACAAGGGAGCATCAACATCCTTGAGGCCGAATTTTTTCTTGCTTCTGGCCGAATTGCAATATTCAAAGTGCTGGCCGAATTGTTGAGTCGTCTTCTCACAAAAATATTTTCGGCCATGTCTGTGCAAATTGAGAAAAAGGAAGAGATTAGCAATGTCCACTTCTAATTAACCCTTTAACTTAATGCTTTGATTTATCTTAGTTGTTTTTTTGGCTGTTAGCAATTAAAAACACACACAAGAGAGCCTTCTCTAAGTCTGGGTCACAGAACAAAAATGTAAGTGGAGGTATTTTGTTTCAAATGGAATTATTTTATTCACTTGCTTTTGCAGGCACAAATTGAGTCAGGGAGATCACATGGCAATTTATTTTTGATTTATAATTCCCACTCTCTTCTTTTGTCTTTACTTGCATGCACTTAATATCAATCTGATTTTGTTTTGCAGGTTAAATACAGAGTTGTGATTCATATCATCTCATACGAGACGTGAGAAAAAAAAGAAGGCCTGGGAGACAATCACACAAATCCTATTGCTTGCCGACCCTTGTAATCCAGTGCCATCCAAGCATGTGACGCAAGTTTTTATCGAGAGGGAGGCCAAACTATTGAGGGACCATCAGAGTTTACTACCTGTCAGATTGATCTGACCACGCGCTGAACGACAGAGACGACACATCATTACTGAGCATTTCTAAAACTCTATTTATTTATCTTTGTATTGGTGTAGCGATCTCTGTAGGGGAAATTTTACATTCTTTTTTACTTTTTAGGGACCTGACGACTTGGGAGTCGTCACGGAGGGAGAGCATCTGACTAGATTGATAGTGTAGAGCACGTGGTGTGCGTACGAGCTAGGTGAGAGTAGATTTGGGATCTTGACTCATTGTATCTGTACTTGATTACATATCTATCTAGTAGTTGCTTTCGGGGGCTGGAGTAGGTCGTGGGGACGACCGAACCAGGGTATATCTGTGCGTACTTTGTGATTGCGATTTTATTGCTCTGTCTGTGCTTATAACTGCGTGGGATTGTTCGTGGGTTGCACGAATATTTTTAATAGCCTATTCACCCCCCCTCTAGGCTACGATCCAGATCCAACAAGTGGTATAAGAACCAGTTTAGAGGATCTCGTCTAGATTTTTAGATGACCATGAATATATCTGATTGTGCTTTTGTTGAAGGTCAGTCTATAGCCCGTCCCCCTAAGTTTAACGGTGTAGACTTTGCATATTGGAAGGCTAGGATGAAAATCTATTTAGTGTCTGTAGATTATGATGTGTGTGATATTGTTGAAAATGGTTATAGTCTACCCACTATTAGAATTGAAGACACTGTTATGATTAAGCCTAAAGACAAGTGAGATTTAGCTGATAAGAAACTTTATACTCTTAATGGTAAAGCTATGAATGCGCTTATATGCTCTCTTGATAAATCTGAGTTTAATCGTATCTCACATTGTCTAACTACGCAGGAAATCTGGCATACACTGGAGGTAACACACGAGGGAACATCGCAAGTAAAGGAATCCAGACTTGCGTTGCTGAGCACTGAATATGAGAGCTTCCGCATGCTACCAACAAAATCTGTGAAAGAGATGTTTGCGAGGTTCACAGACATTGTCTACAAATCCAGTTCCCTCGGTAAGCCATACTCTAGCCATGAACATGTTCGAAAGATCTTAAGGGCGCTACCAAGCTCGTTCAGGCCTAAAGTCACCGCTATTCAAGAAGCTAAGGACTTGTCAACAATGAAAGTGGAGGACTTGATAGGCAACCTAATGTCACACGAGCTTGAGTTGCAGAGTATAGAAGCCAGAGAGAAACCTGAAGGGAAGACCAAAGCTTCCACACCATTAGCTCTTCAAGCTAACGACGACGATCTTGATGAAGATCAAGCCCTAATGGTCAGAAACTTCAGGAGATACATTCAGACTGATCAAGGAAGAGCTGAGATGGGGAAAAGGTTCATTCGTTCTAATAATTCTAATTTTGGTAGAAATTCCTATGATCAGAAATCTATTAATAGAAGTGAATGTTTTAAATGCAGGAAGAAAGGGCACCACATAAAAGATTGCCCACAACAACACACGGCTCAAGTTGCAAAAGGAAAAACGAAAGTGCTGACGTGGGACATGGATAGCGAAGCTGAGGAGGAGGAGGAGGAACACGAAGCCCACTCCTGCATGGCATTGATGGCCAAACACAATGAGGTAGAATCTCCCACTAAAGCTGAATTCTTAGAAATCTGTAAAGGAAGGCAACATAGAATTGATGAGCTAGAAGCTGATGTGGAATGTTATAGGAATGATAATTTTGATATGCAACAAACTGAGTATGACATGTCTATAGAAATGAAAAATATTAAACACGAGCTTGTTGCATGCAAATCTACCATTATTATGTTAGAAAAAGAGAAAGCTAGCTTGCCTAAAAAAACTGATTGTCTTTCATGTCCCTCTTTATTAAAGGATATTAGCATGTATAAGCTAGATAAGGTAAAGCTTGAAGTTGAAAATGAATTGCTCTCTGAAAAGATTAACATGCTAAATCTTGAACTTAAAGAAAAAATGAGGGATTTTGAAAAGAAAGAAGAGGAAAACAAGCGATCTTTCGTTAGTAAATGCACTGTGCTTGTGAATGAAAATGATCATTTGAAATCCAAAGTTGCTAGTTTAGAATTGTCATTAAAGAGATTTTCCATTGGTAAACAAAATTTGGACATTATACTTGGAAATCAACTTTATGGTAATAATAGATGAGGACTAGGATATGGTTCTAAAAATGTTGAAAAATCAAATTATAGAAAAGTTCACATTGAAACAACAAAAGTTGGAAATTGTCATGCAAAGTGCTTTACATGTGGATGCGTTGGTCATACTTCATATCATTGCAAATATAGGAACAAAAACATTAAGTTCAAACAAATATGGGTTCCTAAATCTTTGATGACTAACGTGAGTGGACCTTGTTGGATTCCAAGGTCACACACGACACCTCTTTTGTAGGTGGGTGGAAATTTGACGAGGAGCGATAAATTGAATGTCGCATTACTTTTTAGCTCCTTAGTCAAACGGCGACGCGAAGGTATATCTCATTCTTTGAACTTAATGAATATCTTCATAGTTTTTCTTTGTGTGTGCGTGACTTTTCCTTGTTTGTGTGTTAGTAGTTGCATTGCTATGTGTGCATGATTCTTTTTGTTTGTGTGATTGCATCTCATGTTTGCTTTAGTACTTCATGCATTTAAAAAAACTGAAAAACTGAAAATAAAAAAAATTGGTGCTTAAATGTGTATCTTTCTCTTTGATTCATTAAAAGAAGTATTCATGAAAGACTTTCATGTCTATGTAGAAATTGGTGTATTATTACTTTTGCTACATGCGCATGTTCATCTTTCTAAATATTCATGGCATGTTCAATGACTGAAAATAACTTGATTTCTACACCACCTACTTCACTTCCACATGTATTATTATTGTTGCACATTTGGAGATATCGTTTATGAAGTATGGAATGTGAATGTAGGAGGAAAGCTTAACTGCAAATCTAAGGGATATGATATACCTTGCCATGGATAAAAATTGAGCAAAAGAAATTGTTGTGATAAGTTTTTTTAAAAAAAAATGTGTGAAAACAAAAGTTAATTGCTCCGTATGAAAAATGGATACAATCTATGGCAACGGTATTACCCACGAGTATCCAACATAAACTTTATGGTTAAACTTTAGCGTTGGTGTATTTACTCATCAAGCAATGCCACCCCCACATCTAAGAGTCCTTATAGGCTATGTTTTGGGGTGTGGTACCTTGAACTCATTCTTAATGAGGTGGGAAAAATCAATCCTAGGTGATAGAATGTTATTTGGAAAATGTGGATTGGTTCCGGTTGACTCTCTTAATGATTCTCCCTATGTGCTTCAATTTTAATCATCACACGTACACGTTGGTGTTGAAGTCTTAGTTGTCTCATTTCATTGGATTTTGACTTGATTATTCTATGATTGTATGCATGCGATTGTTGGTGATGGTTACTAATACTCTCTTTTTGCGTGCTATATGATTTTGACTTCGTGTTACAACTTTTGATGATAACAAAGGGGGAGAAAAATTGGGACGATTTGGTATTGGTATTATTTGTGGTACTATTTGTGCTTAATGCTCGTGAACATACATGATTATTGGTTCAAGGGGGAGCACAAAGATAGGGGATTATGCTTATTGATAAACTTTACCGATCATTATTCGCACATCATTTCATCTCATTGCATGTCACACTCTATCGTCACACTATCACACACACTATTTGAAAAACTTATTGGTCAAATCTTATACTTAGTTTGTTATCATCAAAAGGGGGAGATTGTTGGTAGCAACGATCTGTGAATTTCGTGTTTGATGATAACAAACATGTGTGAACGTTTTAACGGTGTGCTAAGTGTGTTTCAGGAAGGGCGAGAGCACAATTATCTGATGAGATGACTAAATCAATATGTGGGCGAAAGTACTGTTCATATAGCAAATAGGCGATGATGTACTGGCTATTCATAAAGCAATCTTGACTTGGTCAAAGGAGGATTGGATTGACTCATATTTGGGATTTGATCACATCTTTAAAATATCAACCTCAAAACTTCCTTTTGGCCGTAACCTATTAGTTGCCGCAAGTTCAGAAAATTCCTCAGGGGAGAGGCAAAAAAAGGTGAATCCTAGGATTATAAAAACCGTAAGCCGCATCTTAATAAGAAGCGGCCATCTCATCATGCGTACAAAAAAAGCTTCGGCCGCAATTTTTGTAAAACACAAAAAAACTCCATTGCCATCCCCTTTCTCCTAGATGAAAACATATAGTCATTCATCACCTAGGAGCAAAGAACCAAGGCCAAAATCTCCCCTTGCGTAGAGCCAATCAAATACTTAGTCAGCCGCACCCACACAATTCTCCAAGAGCTTTAGGGACAGCCGCACACAATTTTGGATGAGAGCCTCACGAATTTGAAAGAGAATTAATTCTCCTTGCTTTCTTTTGCAGGTCAAAGCGACAACAAAAACAGAGCAAAAAAAATATTTCGAAGAATGGTTGCAGCCGCCACTTTTTTTTGGAGAGTTCATCAAATCAAGAATTTTCGAAGAGCTCAGCACACCGTTTTGAACAAGGGAGCATCAACATCCTTGAGGCTGAATTTTTGCTTGCTTCTGGCCGAATTGCAATATTCAAAGTGCTGGCCGAATTGCTGAGTCGTCTTCTCACAAAAATATTTTCGGCCATGTCTGTGCAAATTGAGAAAAAGGAAGAGATTAGCAATGTCCACTTCTAATTAACCCTTTAACTTAATGCTTTGATTTATCTTAGTTGTTTTTTTGGCTGCTAGCAATTTAAAAACACACACACAAGAGAGCCTTCTCTAAGTCTGGGTCGCAGAACGAAAAAGTAAGTGGAGGTATTTTGTTTCAAATGGAATTATTTTATTCACTTGCTTTTGCAGGCACAAATTGAGTCAGGGAGATCACATGGCAATTTATTTTTGATTTATAATTCCCACTCTCTTCTTTTGTCTTTACTTGCATGCACTTAATATCAATCTGATTTTGTTTTGCAGGTTAAATACAGAGTTGTGATTCATATCATCTCATACGAGACGTGAGAAAAAAAAGAAGGCCTGGGAGACAATCACACAAATCCTATTGCTTGCCGACCCTTGGAATCCAGTGCCATCCAAGCATGTGACGCAAGTTTTTATCGAGAGGGAGGCCAAACTATTGAGGGGCCATCAGAGTTTACTACCTGTCAGATTGATCTGACCACGCGCTGAACGACAGAGACGATACACCATTACTGAGCATTTCTAAAACTCTATTTATTTATATTTGTATTGGTGTAGCGATCTTTGTAGGGGAAATTTTACATTCTTTGTTACTTTTTGGGGACCTGACGACTTGGGAGTCGTCACGGAGGGAGAGCATCTGACTAGATTGATAGTGTAGAGCACGTGGTGTGCGTACGAGCTAGGTGAGAGTAGATTTGGGATCTTGACTCATTGTAGCTGTACTTGATTACATATCTATCTAGTAGTTGCTTTCGAGGGCTGGAGTAGGTCATGGGGACGACCGAACCAGGGTATATCTGTGCGTACTTTGTGATTGCGATTTTATTGCTCTGTCTGTGCTTATAACTGCGTGAAATTGTTCGTGGGTTGCACGAATATTTTTAATAGCCTATTCACCCCCCCTCTAGGCTACGATCCAGATCCAACAGGTGGTGCATGGAGGTGGTGGACGAGGCTGGGGCGAGGTTGATGTTGTTGAGAGGTGCGGAGGGTGGAGTGCGGTAGGTGGCGCCGATGGGGAGGTCACGAGGGGGTTGTCGGAGCCGTGGGAAAGCTGCGAGAGCTTGAGGGGTTGGCGACGAGTTCGTCGGCAATGGAGGATGGAGGAGGTAGTGTGGATGTCGGTGGCGGATGGCGAGGTTGTGAGGAGGAAGGCAGGGGGCTTCAAAGGGGATGTAGAGGCTTTCGAGGTCCGTCGGAGATGGGGAGAGGGTGAGATGGGGGCTTGGACTCGCTGGGTTTTGTGTGGTTGAAGAGGGTGCTCAGGTTTGTTTCGTCAGTGTGGGGGTGTGTCGAGGCTTGGGCTTCGTCGAATCGGAGTAATGGGGGAGTCGGAGGTGAGTTGGAGATGACGAGGCTTTGGAGAGCGGAGATGGGGACCGTCGGGGTCGGAAGCTGCTCGGAGTTGAGAGGCGACAGTGTGGTTTGTGGCTTGTGTGGGTTTGAGAAGAGGTTCGCTACATGGGATATTTGAAGGGAAGAGGTCATGCGCAAGTCGTTGAGATCCTCCTGCACGAAGATCGTGCGCATGGGGAGAGGTGAGTTATAATTACGATTTTTGTTCAAAAATGATTAACGGATTAAAGGATTATAAAAATTGGTTTTGATAATGAAGGTTTAGGGAGATACTTGGTTAGGATATTTAGTTAGACTTGATTATGAAGTCAATTTGGTTAAAATTAGATTTGAGTTATGAAATAATCTATTTAAGATTTGGTTGAGAGGATTTGTTAGATATATTCCCATTAGGGGATCGATTCGGTTAGGATTTGACTTGAAACTCAATAATTGATCTTGTCGAGATATTTGGATTAGATTTGGTTTGAGTGATCTGATCAGTTAAAATGTTTAGATCAAGATCAGATTGGATTTGGAGAATCTATTTAATTAATATGTTTCGAATTAGGAGAATTCATATAATCAAGGTAATTCGATTATTATGATCGTGTACCTGCAATCAACATTAACCAAGAATTAAAGAAGATATTAACATGATCGTAAGTTCGTGAGATCGCAAATAAGAAATCCAATCACGAGGTTAAGGAAATAATAAATAGTATTACTCAAAAAATCAATTTATTAATAGTATACGTATGAAATACGTACGCATAGAAACATGTCGTTACATTTACTCTCTCTTTGTCTTCCTTGATGACAAGAAAGAGTTTAGCTTGGGGGACTTTGATGAGTGAATAATTCATATGTTTTTAGTGGAAGCTACTCACGCATTATATTATATAAATCCCCACTTTCTATATCATTTCACTTCATTTTTTGTTCCCGTTCACGCTTTAGGTGTTAATGTGCATTTCAGGTCAAATATCAAGCTATTTAGAGCTAATAAGAGTCAATGAATGAAGAGAAGAAACGAGGTGAAGAGAAGGAATGAAAATAAAGAAGAATTGAGATAAAACAGCTCTACACGACCGTGTGTGTTACAACACATGGTCGTGTGCAAAAACACAACCCAAGCAACCAAGAAAAGAAGGAGCACACAGCCATGTGTGTTACCACACACGACCATGTAAGGAGAAGATAATGAAGGCCTCACACAGCCGTTTACACAGCCGTGTGAGTTATTTTTGTGAAGAGCTACTAAAGACCCGACATAGTCATGTCAATACTATACACGACTATGCCAGGGGAGCTAATAAAAGACACAGAAAGCCATCTCTGCACGTACAGTTACACAATCATGTAGGTTTTATACAAAACTGTGTCGAGCTCGATTTTCTGAAGCTGACTGAAGGCCATGCTATGAAGTTTAGTCAACATGATCGTGTTGATTGCTCGACACAGTCGTGTTGGGTCAAAAACTGCCGAACCTGCTCGGGTTTGGTTGGGTTTTGTATTTAAGGAATGTGTGCACCAACTTGAGGGGGAGTTTGGATTTTCTTCCAGTTTTTTCATCCTCTTCCTTTCCACTTAGTTTAGGAGTAGGAGTAGGTTAGATTATGGTTTATTTTGTTCTTCCTTTGGAGCAAGATTGTATTTTGAAGACCTTTGTGTTGCAACTTTTGCGAGCTAAGAATTTCCTTCTTCTTCTTTTCATTATGCTTTCTATTTTGTTCTTATGTGATGTCTTTGTGATGCTTCTTTCAATGTATAGTAAGTAGATTTTATCTAGGATTTGGGTTGAACCCTATTGAGGGATTGAACATGGTTTGAACTATTTTTATTAGCTTTGAATGACCAATTAGGGGTTTGCATAGGATGACTTATTATCAATGATACTGTTTGCCTCCCTTGTAGTTAATTAGATCTAGTGCCAACAACAGTTGGGTTAATATAGGGTTTCCAATCCCTTCGTTGATTTGTACTATTTATGCCGCTAACGACAGTTGGACGTTAATTAGAGTACTCCATGCAATGGCATGACTTCTATCCACGATAATGGCGTGAATGAAGGTTGTGGAATATTGTTGAGCGTTATGCACCTGTCGTGTGACGATGACCAATGACAGTTGGCGTTGACATATGATAAGTAGTCCTATCATATCATCACAACAATGGGGGGTATGTGACAAATTTAGGTGCAACAAACTCACCCTAGGATTAATTCGATAGCTAGATAAACAATCCAATTGCATGTTCAACCCACATTAGAGAGGGATACCTAGCCCTAGAGCTTTTCTTATTCTTTATTTTCCACTTTGATAAAAATACCCACGTAGCTAATCATAGCCTAGGAGCGGCTAATATTCGGTCAGACAATCTCCTTGTGGATCGATCCGTAAGTGCTATAACTACACCGTGTGCTTGCGGTATAAATATTAAAACTAACACATCACCTTGGATCCACTTCATCGTTACATGTACAGTATGGGCTTATCGAGAAGCATCTCCTTACTTAGGATACTACTACAGAGAGTGTAAGACATCGTTCACAGTATCATCTCATCAGTCACAAGACCGGTCGTTATTTTTTTCTTGTTGTATATCTTAAGGAAGTTCGTTGGATGTTCATTTCATTTGCGTTTCATATTTATCAGAATGGTTGGGTTCTTTTTCATCTTCTTACTTGTTCTGAAATGTTACATGAGTTCTTAAACTAGTTAACTAAAGCCAATCCTAATAGGATATAATGATACCACTCCTTTATGCTTCCTAAAAGAGTAGTTTGGAAGGTCATGTAGAGAGGTAGGTATTGGAGGCATCATAGAATTACAGAATTACATGATTAGTGAATAATTGGATATGTTTACGAAGATCCGTGTCTAGTTGTAATTGGTTAATGTATGTAGATTTACCTTCTATGGAAGGTTTCCTTCAAGACTTCTGTCACAAAGGGACTCACATATCCTTGGCCTTGGTTACTGCCCAAAGGGCTTAGATGATCCTTCAATGTTTTATCACTTCCTCGGAATATCTTGATGTTCTTAGCTATCGTTACCCTCGAGAGTGTCTTGATTCATTTGGTTTCATCCATTGGGGATGCATGACTCAGAGTCCCATTCCCCTTTAACTTCACTTCTGTCACTCTTTTCTTCTATAAAGAGGATTCTATTCCTATCACCTTCGCACCATTGGTATTCTAGCGACTCATTATTGGCTAATCTGGCCCGATTCTTCACCATTTTCCTCGTGATATCTATGACATTCGTCAAATACCCTATGAGGATATTGACTCATTCTTTGTCACAAACTTCAGGTTTGGAATACCATTAGAGGAAACACATGTCGCCATGACAAAAGCCAAGATCACCAAATTAGCTACTAATTCCACAGACTACGTGAATTATTGAAATAATAGATTTGCTATTCTAAATATTGCAAACATTATATTTATATAGGTGGGAACCGTGTCTTACCCAAGAAATAGGTAGATCTTTAACTCCCAATGAGAGAAAGAGAGAAAGAAATTTTGTTGTTTGGGGATTCGAGATATGGCTGAGAGTATTTGATGATCTAAGAAGAGAAACTCCATCCTCTTTATATAGGGGCCACTGCCATATCTTCCATCCCTCAACCGCCCCGGATTTTGCTCAACCGCCCACGATTTCCTCAACGGCCATTTGAGACTTGGTCTCTCGGTTGAGGAAAATCCTCAACCGAGTATCGGGTCGGTTACAAGCAGATTTGGCCATATCAGGCCATAACCAACTTACATCTCCCACTTGGCCTGAAATGGCCAAGTGCATTCCGGTCGTACCCTCACTATCCGTGAGATATAACACATGATGTAATTTCACATACTCCCACTATCCGTGAGATATGCACATTTTATTTACCGAGTACAATCATTATATATGATTGTCTCCTTTCACTATTCATGAAAGTTTCCTTGACTTAGATATTTCTAAGTCCCATCAAACCAACATGTTTGATGAATGTACCTGCTGGAATACCCTTCGTCAAGGGATCAGCAATCATATCACTTGTTGGAATATAAGTCACATTGACTTCTTTCTTTTCCACCATATCATGTACGTAATGATATTGTATTTCAATATGTCTTCCTTTGGAACTGTTTGCACCACTGTGGATCAAGCTGATGGCTGCTTGATTATCACAGTACATCTCAATTGGTCCATCCACCAAATTGAGATCCAAGTCCAATAGGAACCGTCTGATCCAGACCGCATGAGTAGCTGCCATACTACAGGCTATGTACTCAGCTTCTTGTGTGTATCTCGCAACACAACCCTGTTTCTTGCTACCCCAAGAAACAGCTGCACCACCAAAGATGAACACTTGTCCTGCAGTTGACTTCCTGTCATCTTTGTCCCCTCCGAAATCTGCATCGGAGTAACCAAGAACCTCAAGCGAATCTGCTTGATAAACTAACTTGTGGTGCACCGTACCCTTTATGTATTTCATAATCCTCTTAACAGCTTCCCAATGAGCTGGACCAGGATTACTTTGATATCTACTAACCAGACTAACTGGGTACGCCAAGTCTGGTCTAGTACATAGCATTGCATACATCAAACTTCCAATAGCCTGAGCATATGGAACATTCAGCCGACTTTGTCCCTCTCCAGGACATTGTTCTTTACTTAACGGCTTCCCCATAACCAATGGTGTAGGGGCTGGATTTGAATTGTACATTCCAAATCTCCTCAATATTGTATGCAAATACTTTTCTTGGTTTAAACTTAACATTCTAGACTTCCGATCTCTAAGGATCTGTATTCCAAGAACGTAGGATGCGTCACCCATGTCCTTCATCTCAAATTCACTACAAAGTGCTGATTTAATTCCTTTCAACACTTCAACGTCATTTCCAGCGAGCAAAATATCATCCACATACAGGGATAATATCGTAAAACTGCTCCCACTTTTCAAGACATACACACAGTTATCCAATTTGTTTGCAACGAAACCAAGTTGGATACTAGTGTTGTGAAATTTGAGATACCACTGTCTAGATGATTGTTTTAATCCATACAAAGATTTCTTCAATTTATAAACTTTGTCTTCCTGTCCCTCAACCTGAAATCCCTCAGGTTGATCCATATATATAACTTCCTTCAACTCTCCGTTGAGGAATGCAGTCTTGACATCCATTTGGTAGAGTTCCAAGTCAAGATGCGCAACAATCGCTAAGATTATCCGAATGGATGCAAACTTAGCCACCGGAGAATAAGTCTCCTGATAATCAATCCCTGCAATCTGACTAAATCCCTTTGCAACTAACCGGGCCTTGAATATATCAATAGACCCATCAACCCGATATTTCTTCTTCAACACCCACTTGCATCCTATGGACTTCCTCTCTTCTGGTAAATCACATAGCTCCCATACATTGTTTCTCTCAATTGAGTCAAGCTCCCTTTTCATGGCCTCAAGCCATTGATCTGACTCAGATGATTTCATTGCATCTGTATAATTCAAGGGATCAGCTTGCTCATCGATATCAATATCCACAGAGAAACAAGATGGTTCACATGAATATAGATAATAATCATCCATCCATGCAGGTGTTGTTCTGGGTCTTTTGTTGCCACTAAGGGTTGCAGGCTGGACAGGTTCAGCTGGTTGATTTGCCATAGGTATATTCTCATTTACAGGTTCATCTTCCATAGCTGGATGATGTACGTCATCCACTATATCCAAGTCATCATTCGGAACATCATCTAAGTCCAGCAAGGGTGGCACATTTTCTTGGACTTGTTCCTTTTCTTCTAGATTCTCTAGAAAAGTAGCATCTCTACTTTCAATGACTCCTTTATTTTCATGGAAGAACCTATATCCTTTAGACTTTTCAGAATATCCTATGAATACAC
>JAULAV010001330.1:0-25001 GCA_030789695.1 Scilla litardierei | reverse complement strand
GACGCCCGCTTATTTGGGGCGCTGCCGCCAGTGCTCATGACGCTTCCGATGCCGATCCCGGCGAGGGCCGCCGGAGAGGTGACGGAGCGCTCGATCTGGGTCATCTGGGCCGCCTTCTCGAGTAGGGTCATGCGAGACAGCAGATCTCTGATCCTAGCCTCCACGGGCTCCATTGGATCTCTGTAAAGCTCTCTGCTGTTGTTCGCCATTGTCTCCCCCTCCCCTTCTCCCTCTAGATTCTGAAGGGAACGCAGACGAAAGAAATGGGCGGAAAATGACAGAAAAATATCTTGTCCTCAGTGTGAGAGTCTCTGCAGTCTCTTTGCGCCAGGTGGACGGGCCGAAACATGCGGTGATAAAGAGCTGTTACAGCTGATACCTTTGTCGGTTTACCTAATTTCGGCCTACTAAGGCTAAGGCTTGTCAGGCCCATTAGGCCCAAGTTTGACTGAGGCCCATCAAGCGGAAAGCGGCACTTGAGTTCGTGAGTAGCTCACTTCAAGGGAGTCATTCTTTTTTTTTTTTTTTGATTCATCAGAGAAAGGAGTAAATAACTGTCTACCTCACACAGCTAGAGGGAAGGACATATGGATCGTGAAAACACGAGGACTTTCTAGGAGATCATCTATCCCGGTACTATTCTCGCACCCGAACGCTTAAAGTTTCACGCACCCGAACGCTTAAAGTTGCTATGGAACTGGAAGAAGCCGAAAAACCATACAGGGCAATTGAAAACAAGGTACTCATTCTTTATGCTCTCTCATTCTCTTTCCTGTTTATCATTACTACATGTACCATCTGGAGTTTTACTCGTATCGAAACAATCGATGAAAATATACTACATACCAGATACTCAATGAAAATATACTACATACCAGATACTCATCATGCCGTGCAGCATCAAAAATAATTGTTGAGATTTTTGGACTGCAAGGTAGTTTTGACTTCTGAGTATTGGTTCAGTTCACAGCATACATCATCAGTTGGTGATCTCGTAGGTTACAGGCAATTGGTGAAATTATATCCATTCAAATGTAAATACAAATGCTCATCATAATGATACCAGCTATCCTCTACAATGTTTAATAATATCATTAAACATTCTGGATGATAACCAGTATCATTATGATATAGCTAGCATAACAATGAGAATAGCGTTGCGAGCATAACAAAGGCAGAAGATACACATGAATCTGTTCTTCAAAATGCTTGCTTAATAACACTGGAAATTTCCGTAACTTTACCGACACGGCACCGTAAACAATAAGAGCTAACATTGCCATACGATAACAGAACCGATGATGGATTGAATCCCAATAGGCATGAAGTAGAACACAGGCAAGATGTTTATGGCAGATTAATTCGAAAATAGTAGATCAAACTAAGAAACAGATAACCAAATGCAAAATCCACGAATAACTGTATCAGAGACTACCACAGGCTCTTGTATGCCACAGCAATGGCATTCAGCATACCCTTCGCTCACAGATAGGATTCTAAAAATTTTCAACGCAGAATACAGTTCATTACATAACAGCAGCTCTGCAAATTGTTAAAATGGAGAAAGCAAGATAATAATATGCACAAGCTCGTGGAACTAACAGCGAAACAGGCAAACAGGGGCAAAATACGGAAAAACGGCAGCAGGGCATGGCTATGTACACTCATGCTGGATTTAGAGGAATCACCGTATTTGGACAATCTGTCCTCCGTCCTGCAAGTGAATAGTACGCCAGTATCTGCGCGGGATGCTCTACGTCAACTTCAACTTGCACACCATCATTCTCGGCATAAACATTCTCACGTCTTGGGGGAATGAACTCTATGTTCCAGAAGGGACGGATCATCTCCAGAAGATCGCTACCAGTTGCAGACGCATTATAGCCCTGCACCCATAAGTATCTCAAGGAAGCCAACTGTAACACTGCAAGAGACAAAGCATGCTCACTGAAGCAGCAACCTCTCAACTCCAGCTTCTGTAGTTTTGGGCAACCTCTTGCGAACTGAAGAAGCCCCATATCAGATTCTCCCACATGACCTAACAGCATCCATCGTACATTGTTGCTGTACTCACCAATATAACGAAGACCAACATCTGTCAGGCCCCCAGGTCTCAGATAAAGAGCAAACCTCCTCAGCTTCGTGCAACCCTGTAAAAGAGCACGAACCCCACTGTCAAGGGGCAGTTCTGTTATTCTTTCTTCTCTATCAAGTAGAACAAGCCTAAAATCACACATGTTTTTGCTGTATGTGCCAAAAGCCTCCAAAGCGGAATTCATGATATCGGACACGTATACAGCCAGATACTCCAATTCTGGACATCCTTGAGCAACAGCAGAGAGCCCTCTATGTGAAACAGTTCCATGTTCATCTTCCAGTCCTTGTTCATCTTCCCCCCGCTCTATTCTCAGCCTTCTAAGTTTCCTACAAGTCTGAGAAACAACTTCCAAACCCCGGTCCCCAATGACATTCCTTACCTGTTAAACGAAATTAAGAACACCGGTGATTAAGAAATGCCCGAGTTGAATTTTCAGTCAGTCAAATAGAGAGAGGAAAATGGAAGGAAACTCTATTTATGAGATACCTCAAGAATTTCTAAATTAGGGCACCGTTGAATCAGCTCACAGTGATCCTCGGTACTGAGAAATGTATACTGCAGGTCAAGTTTCTTCAGGGAAGCAGCAACTGGGAATATGACTTGCATCTCATTTGTTCCCATAAAGCTTAGACCCAAGCGGCATATTTTAGGAGGAAACCGGGTCTTCTCATACTTGTTGATTTCTCCAATTTGATCATCAAATGAACCCCCACCAAAATCTTCCAGTGCCGTTGCTAAACTGAAAAACCCAACCAGATGGGAGATATCACAATCAGATATCTTTAAGGAAACCAACGATCTGCAATTTCTAGCAATTAACTCAAGATCTTGCCACGAGACTCTGAGCTCTGTCATGTAAAAATTTAAAGTCTCGAGAACAGAATTATTGGTGGCAAGCTCACGAAGCCATTGGCCTTCCCTCTCAGCTATGACACTTTCTTCCAAGAATAAGGTTCTAAGGGACCTGCCAATGCACATGGCAAAATTGATGAGCTGCAGCAACAAATAATTCTTCGGACCAGTATTTACACTGATACGAAAGTTTGTCATGAAATAACTGGAATTTGAACTCTCAATAACATGGATTAACCATCAATAAATACAGTACTAATGTTTTACATAATAATCAACATAGAAGCAAAGTATTTAGACTGATGTTTCACATAATAATCTACAAATAATTCTTCGAACCAGAATTTAGACTGAAAGGAAAGTTTGTCATGAAATAAACGCATTTGAACTCTCGTTAACGTGGATTGACTATCAATAAATACAGTACTAATGGATTGGCTATCAATAAATACAGTACTAATGTTTCACATAATAATCAACATAGAAGAAAAGTAACCGGCTATACATGACATTGATGTATTTGGTGTACATAAGGTCAATAATAGTTTGGCAGTTGCTACACAGTAATAAATTCAAAAAAAAAATATTGCAATCACAACCCTAGGAATCAAAACCACCCAGTTAAACACCGCAAACATCCATGTCAGGGGTTCTTCCCACTCTAGTCACTTACTAATTTTGATACATGTCCATTTCTGCTTAAAAAACAAGCAGCCATAAGAGCACAAATCCTGTAAACACCAAACAGTTTACGTCCTTAGGCCTGCTAAGTACCACCAAACAACACAGACCATTTGAAGTTAGTAATGTGACATCTTGGAGTGGTCTAAATCATCACAAAACACCATCAAACCATCATTCCCTTATCCAGTAACAAATAGTTCAACTGTATTTAAAAAGACCAAACTTTTCATCAATCCAGAAAAAAGAGAAGGATAAAACAAGAACAAAAGAATGTAATTTTCATAATATAACCAAATCCATAGACAAGCTCGAGATCAGAAGACAAATAAAATTCCTGAGTCCAATTTCCCAGACTCTTCAAACAAACTAATGTTGCAGTCATTTGAACTTTTGAGAATCATGAGCTGCATATAAACTAGAATAACAAAGAGCGAAAGCAGTGCTAATCCTGGAGAAAGAAATAGAAAGCAGTTTTAGCGACTGAAACATGTATAATGAGCCTTGACCAAAAGACTGATACCAACATGGATGCTCATGTTGTAAGGACTCCAGCCAAGGGAATATTCTATGCAAAAAGTCATGGTGGAGGAGGAACTGAATGCAACTATAGAATCTTGCCAAGCACATGAGTCAATGCCGTACCATTTCCTGCAAACTATGGAAGTGGCATTTTCATGGAAAGGAACTTCTATATAATTCATAACACACTCGGGTGCAGCGTCAGATATCTCCAACCACATCATCATCTTCAGAGTAGGGTTTGCCTGTGGATGATGGCAAAGAATAAATAGTTTCTAATAGGATCTGTTACGGCCGTCGGCCTTATCGCCGGCCCAGAAAATAAATGCCCAAACAGGTGAAGCCCAAGCGAACAGCTCTCCGACCATCCTGAACGAGAACAAGCCCGAACGGAAAGCTGTCACGTCCCTGGGAAGCTCGCCTTGTTGGACGGCAAGCTTGCCAAAAGAGTCAAGAGAAGAGCTCGATAACTGATCAAGCGGGCGGCTCGTCAGCCTAGCGAAGAAGAAGCTCGCCTACTCTCCAAACAAGAAGCACAGTCAGAGAAAGGCCGGAAACGTCAAGCTCGGACACCGAGCTTGGCTCTCCCTAAGGGCGACCTAGCATACACAAATATCTCTGACATAATGGCGTAGGGCCACATACGCCTCCAATTAATATCAATGGTTAAGAACAAGAACTAATGGTCGTCCATCGTGTCTCCCATTAATGTACAAATATCTCTGATACGTTCTGACACCCATTTAATGCTAGGTTAAGGCGGTTCGATAAATATCTCTGACACCCTCACTGACCTATCACGTCTCCACTTGTGCTCCAGCTAAACAGAAGCGACAAGTGAATGGACGGTGATCAACTGACTCTTAACACTATAAATACCCCCCTCCAGCCACCAAGGAGGGGGTTGGTTAAAATCGTAAACTTGCCTTCAATACTCAAGGTCGGATATTCTCCATATATTTGTGCCTTCCTCATAAGTCGGCCGCTCTACTTTAAGACCGGCCCGCGTGTCCGGCCTACTTCTGAAGAGTCATTCCCTGACTTAATCATCGGAGAGACTACGAATTGACAGACAACCCAACCTTTCTGACAAGTTGTTTTTCTCGTAGGAAGCTCGGCTCACTTATCAGGCGGTCGGCGACTAATCGGCGATCAACCGGCGACTTGAATCTTTCACCTACAAAGCGCGTTCCAAGACGTATTAGCCTCATCGACACCTCCATTACTTGTCATTATTGTACCCGTAATTCCCATTAAACAAATTCTATTGTTTGGCGGACTTGACCCGCAACATGATCAATAACTGGAGAAGTTTTGAATCATATACTGATGATTCAACGTCCCAAAGCATGTCCATGTTGAAGTGACCTGCCACTGTTTGCGGTTTTGAAAAGTGTCAAATCGATAAGGACAAATTACACTAACAGAATCAACTGACGGGAATGTTTAATGCGCAAGCCAGCATGATGCTTACCCAAAATGAATTTATGATTTTTTTTAATTCAGTTTCAAATCAGGTATCTATGGGTTTTTACCAGTCTGTCAGCCAAGGAAAAATCCTACACAAAACTTCAGTCTCTATAATTAACATTTTCTTTAGATACATATTAAATCATCCTTCCTTAATTTTAAGAAAATAAATCACTTCTCCTTCAAGTAATATCCATTCGGATAATATCTTTCTTCATTTCATTCCATAAAAAAGGCCATAAAAGGAACAACCATATCTTTCTTAAAATATCATGCCATCAATTAAGTAAAGTCCCCCTAAATTCAATACCTAAATCAAAATCGCACACACATGTGTAAAAGAAGGACCAATTGACTAGAGACATACTCATAAGACTTGAATAACCAAAGTATTTAAGGGTTAAAGTGATGGGATAATCACATTGATTCAGAAGTAGATGACAAACCCCTGACAATACACGCCAAGCGGTGCCATCAGATTGGATTGATGTGTCCCTTGTATGCTTCTGCCAACTGGTGTCTGAGGGTTTATGGCAAACCCATCGGATATCCCTGTTAACCGAAGTATGTAGGTATGCAAAATCGAAGAGGATATACTTGGAAATGACAAGAAAATGAAGGGGTCTGACATAAAACCTTAGCAAATATAGATGGTTATTAAATATTCATAATAGAATTTAGTAAAGATATGGAAATCCTGATCTAGACCAGATTGTTTCTTCCTTTCTACATTGTATAGACAAGAAAGTTCTCACCCACTGAGAATGTTTTATAGAAATTGGACACTAATAATAAAAGTTCATTAAGATAGAATGTTCAGAGATTAGGATTTCAAGATTAAATACATAAGATCATGACATCCTTTATATATTTCCACATATGTACAACTGCTTCAAATGGATAAAGATTAGATTATTTTCAATATTGTAGGTGTGCTAATGATGATTGAGATAGGTATGGTCCACTTGGAGAGGCCAAAGTTTATGAAAACATAAATACTGCACTATCAGTTTCAGTAAAAGGATTAAAATTCACAAAACCGTATAACTTCTGGCAGGCATAAAGAGCATCTTGCCATCCAGCATAAAGAGCAACTTGTTTTACCTTCTCAATGCATATGCGCAGTTATGAAACAAACTACAACATATACATTAATGAAATAAACTATAACAGATCCAATACCATGACTAGATTGGAATCACATTGACTAGCAATGGGAATTGTTGCAGAGCTTCTTCCTGAGAACTCCTTCATTCCTTTTTTAAAGACTTTACTTCCGAAAGAAGGGTTAGAAAAGAAGCACACTGGTGCCATATAAATTGCATGCTGCACTGAGGCATCCAGTTTCCTCTATTAATAGTTACTGCGCCTACTGAAATTCAGATCCATTAACTCACATTCTTTACTCTTTAAGAAAGCATTTTTCAAGTAGGCTATAGCATATATTACTTTATCTATCTTTGATTCTTAGCTCCTCTTCTAAACTTCATATGAATAATTGATTGCATTCTTTTAGCTGATAAAAGATAATGTAATTTCAAGTTGTGCTCCATTATGATGACTAAATAGCACGAGACTCCATTATGTATGACTAAATAACACATTGGAAGCCAGTAATTTGTCCCTTCCAATTTTATGACTTCATAATTGTAACTGACGTGATAAACAGATATTATTAAGGATAAACAAAAGGATATATTAACCGAGAAATTACATTAAAGCATAGGTTTCACTGAACATCATAAAGGTGAGAGATGTTTGATTGAGGTAAACACAAAGAATAAATAAGAGAGAATGCATAACCATACCAATTATATCAATCCACCAGTAGAAGATCCAATTCCTAAGGAAAGAAAACCACGGCTGATTACTAAATCTAATTCTATAAGCAATGCAACTTCCCCTCAATATCATTAAAGCATTTTTCCATTGTCACTACTGGAAGTCTAAAAAGTGAACACTTGGTAACAGGTACCCTGAATTGCAATACTGCAGTGCTTCAACATGCACCTGATAGAAAATTGTAACCGGATGTATAACATCCTGTCAGTTACACGCAGTGAACTAAATGTAGGTTTAAATGAAGTACAGAGTAAAAGCAACCATTTCAGAACAATCCTATAACTTATCGCCAATATGGGCATATCTAGCAATCAAGAAGTGATTGTGGGCATGCCCCCAAAATGCATCATTTCTGACTTGCATTTGTAACAAGGACGAACAGTTTGAGGTAAAACCTTGAGTTTCTTTGCACCCTATCAAGCCAAGTGAATACCAAGTTAATATCTTTCCTTAAAAAAATTTAGGAAAAAGAGAAGCCGGCCATGTGATATGCAAAGGTCAATGATTCAACGAGAAAGAGTCAAACATATGTGCTAGAGGGGATGAACCTTCAGAGCCAAACCAAGCATACAAGATATTCACTTCGTATTCAAGTCAGAACATGAACACCTAAATCGTAGTTAGCAATAACACATCAAAAAATCTCTATTTTTGGAAACCTGCACAATTATAACATACAATGAAGCATAATCCTGTACAAAAATTCAGATTTCACCGGAAATATCCATCTTCGGTGAGCAAACAAAGCAAACATACTGAAATAATAAGCTTAATTTCGCATTTTGTATTTATTAATAGCATCCAAGAAGCAATTAACAACATAACGCTATCTTCAACAACATCAAAAAGCTAAAGTCAACAAGCAACCAACTGAAACTTCATTTCATTCAATACCTGCAAGATCGAGCAACGAGAATAAGCCCATCGGTCGAGAAGCCCGTACACTTATCGAGCTTCAGCGAATGAAGCATGTGGCCTCGGCCGCGAACCAAAACCCCAATATCCTCATCCCTGACGATCATCCTCCTGAAATGGATATGCTTCAAGCACACAAAAGTATCCGCAATCTCAGTCACCCAAGGCCCAGCATAACCTCCCCAATCATCGGGAATGATGTTGTTGAACATCGAGGCCCGCGGCTTCCCCTTGAGCTTCAGCGACTCGAGGCGGGGGAACCGCCGGCGGAGTCGATCGGGGCTGGCGGAGTAACAGAGGGCGATGGTGACGTGCTTGCGCGTCAGGGCGTCGATCTGGTACCACTTCTTGCAGACTAGGGAGATGGCGTCGCGGTCCCATGGGTCGTCGATGTAGTTCATCATGCACTCGAGGGCCACGTCTGCGATGCCACCGAAGCTCATCGATCTGGTGAGGTTTCGCGCCTCCATGGCGCTAGATCTGGAAACCAAAACGTAAAAAGAGCTAGGGTTTTTTGGGGGAGGGGAGGGAGGATAAAGCTAATAAAAACAGAATCCTTTTGAGAAAATTGAGCAGATCTGAGAGAAAAATTACATCTGGAACGGATCCCGAGATTGACAAGGTGAAGAGATTCGGGGGCCGATCTATTTGGAAAACATTTTTAGCCCTAATTTTCGCCGAGAGTGAGAGGCGGGGTGAAGTGATGAACGAGATTAAAATTAGTGCACGTAAAATAGAATAATAAAATAATAATGAGTTTGTTATCCAGTGGGAATATTCATTTCTATTTATTTTTAAATAAATGCAGCACTCTCATTGTGCGGTTCTGTTACCCCCGGTTTAACTTAAATAAATAAATAAATACTGGTTGCTTACAACTGTGTAAAAATAAAATAAAATATATTGTTTTATTTTGTTAAAAATTAAAAAATATTGCTGTAATTTGCAAATATTGGTGATTTTTAATTTAACAAAAAAAAACCATTTCTTCGGCCACCCGAGCAAGATTTTCTCCATGCATATAAGCCCACGGTTTTCGTATCTTTGACTTTCGTGAAGTAATCCTGATAATTTCCCGAATAATTGCACTTAATCGTTGGTTAACAGCCTTGAATGACGTTGTATCATTGATTAATAGCATGTTTAACTATTTGATAGTTTTTTAAATTTTAAAACCGTTAGTCTAATTTTCTTTGATATTCTCCCTTTCAAAATACCAACATGCTAATACTCTCAAGGAGGTTCATGAGCTGTAGCGGAACCAGTCTTTTGATTTGATGGGGTCATTCTACATACATATTTTCTGTGTCCTATGCAACCAGCTGACGAAGCTCCATCTCAACAGGAGAAGTCCTCGGCAGACCACTTACCGTTAACGCCATTTTTGACATTAACACGGAGTAAACAAAAAAAACACACACACACATGCTGCAGTGCACGCGCACAACCGAACATGAGTGAGAAGTGTGGGGATGTGGATATCGTCAGTGGGTAAAAAGAAAAAAAGGTGTTAAATTGCAAAAAAACATTTGGATTACAAAGTGCATAAATTCCAATAACAGTACCATAAATGAGATTAGAGATGTATGTTTATTTGGCAATGGCAAGATTATAATTCATGAAATGTGAAGGCCTTTTTTTTGGTTCCACGACACCACCAAAAATCTCACCCAAACTTCCAACCACATCAAAGCTGGCCACATCATGATGAGTCGGCTTCACTATAGCCACCACTCTATTCACTCTATCCACTCTTTTGTCCGAGCAGAACAAATGGCTTCACTATAGCCACCACTCTATTCACTCTATCCACTCTTTTGTCCGAGCAGAACAAATGTTGTGTTCTGTGTAAACGAAGGTACGTATCTTTTTTTCCTCAAATTTTGATGGTGCCGGGGCACGGTCCCACTCCTCTCAACCTAGTTGGGCCCAGATCACGAGAAAATAATCAGTAAGGAATGGAGATTGGATCGTTATCATGTTGATGTTTGCTTAATGCGGTATTCTTCTCCTTTCTTTTTTCATTTTCATTTATGTTTTTTTAATTATTTGATTTGTTATGAATCAACTACTTAAGGGAGAGCCCTCAGGTCTATATTTATAGCCAAAGGGGAGAATACAAGTGAGCTTATACAGATATGGGCCCAAACACTTAGGTTGGCCCAATAACTCATCCAACCCAGTAAATACCCATTCACAACACTCCCCCTTATCCAGCCATAGTTGTGGACCCTGCTCATGAATACTTCAGGATTCTGAGCCTGTATGGGTCTCACATGGGGTGGATACTTCAGGATCCTGAGTTGGTGAGATTTGCCTCGTTAAAACCGTTGGCTATGGAAAACCCAGTGGGAAAAACCATAGTTAAGGAAAAAGAGTACAAACTCTGCCAAACTCCTCCCTGATCTGTACAAGCTCTCAAGCTTTCAAATCTCTTATGCATCTCATTACAATCCTATGTACAAGTTTTCTAAAAGTAGCAGTAGGAAGGGCTTTAGTGAACAAATCTGCCAAATTGTCACATGACTGCACTTGTCTGATGTCGATCTTGCCATCTCTCTGTAGCTCGTGCGTCCAGAAGAACTTTGGTGAAATGTGTTTCGTTCTGTCGCCTTTGATAAAGCCACCTCGTAGCTGAGCTATGCAAGCAGTATTGTCCTCGAACATGGTAGTTGGCTCGAGGTCTCCAGTCTTCAGTCCGGACGTAGACAAGATGTGGTGGATGACTGAGCATAGCCATACGCATTCTCTGCTTGCTTCATGGATGGCAATGATCTCCGAGTGATTGGATGAGGTCGCCGTCAAGGTTTGCTTGATGGATCTCCAGGAAATGGATGTCCCTCCGTAGGTAAACACGTACCCAGTCTGTGATTTTGCTTTGTGGAGATCAGACAAGTACCCTGCATCAGCATAACCTGCAAGTGTAGAGGATGTTCCATTTTTGTAGAAGAGTCCCAAATCTGTAGACCCTTGGAGGTAGCGCAGAAGGTGCTTTACCCCGGTCCAGTGGCGTTGTGTAGGCGCTGCACTGTATCTAGCAAGCAAATTTACTGCGAACGCTATATCGGGACGCGTGCAGTTTGCCAGATATAATAGTGCTCCGATGGCACTCAGATATGGAACTTCCGGACCAAGTATATCATCCCCCTCTTCCAGCGGCCGGAAGGGGTCTTTATGTGCATCCAGGGATCGTACCACCATGGGTGTACTCAATGGATGGCAATGGTCCATATGGAATCTTTGCAACATTTTCTTCGTATATGTGGTTTGGTGTAATAGGATTCCGTATTTTTGATGTTCAATCTGTAAGCCAAGGCAGAATTTGGTTTTGCCTAGGTCTTTCATTTCGAATTCTTTAGTTAGGCTTACAGATATCTCAGTGATCTCTTCGGGAGATCCTATGAGATTCAGATCGTCTACGTAGACAGCTATTATCACGAATCCTTTTCCCTTTGTTCTTATGAAGATACAAGGGCAGACTTCATTGTTCGTGAATCCTTGTTGAACAAGGAACTCACTGAGTCTGTTATACCACATTCTTCCTGATTGTTTGAGACCATACAATGATCTTTGTAGCTTAACAGAATAGACGTCCCGAGGTCTATCTTTCAGTTCAGCAGGCATTGAGAAGCCATCAGGAAGTTTCATGTAGATCTCCTTGTCGAGATTGTCGTATAGATACGCAGTCACAACATCCATTAGATGCATATCTAGGCCTTCCTTTGCTGTTAAGCTTATCAGGAATCTGAACGTGATCGCATCCATGACCGGGGAGTATGTTTCGTCATAGTCTATACCCGGTCTTTGAGAAAATCCCTGTGCTACAAGTCTAGCTTTGTAGCGTGCGATCTCATTATTTTCGTTTCTTTTTCTGACGAATACCCATTTGTATCCCACAGGTTTGACACCGGTAGGTGTCTGGACTATTTGCCCAAAGACTTTTCGTTTCTGAAGCGAGTCCAGCTCGGCTTCTATTGCCTGATTCCACTTTGGCCAATCATCTCTACGTTTGCATTCAGCAACGGAGTGTGGTTCATAATCATCATCGCTTCCGGCGACGTGAATGGCAATGTGAAACGCGAAGTCATCGTCGACGACTGTACTCTTTCTGTCCAATACCTCCCATGTACGTACATAATTTAGTGATATTTCTGTTTCTCCCGGCAGTTCCTCTGCAGTGGATTCCGGGAGGGGAGAGGGTATGGACACGAGCTCGTTTCTCTGTGGGGGTATCGTCCCAATGTCTCCGGATATTTTTCTTTTTCTTGGATTTTTATCCTTGGAGCCTGGTGGTCTGCCTCTTTTCTGTTGAGGTGCAGCCATTTCTGCTGCAGGTGGATTGCATCCATCCTTCGGGATGTCAATCCTAGCTGGAGTATTCGCAGCAGGGATGTGTGATCTGACAATCTTCTGGTTGTCAGTGAACGAGTCCGGTAATCTATGGACTGTGTCCTGGATGTGTAAGATCTTCCGGATCTCATCATCACATTGTTTTGTTACCGGATCATAGTGGGTCAAGCTTCTTGTATCCCACGTTAACATTCGCTTTGCACTAGACTTTTCGATGTCTAGGCCCATTTTGGGGAAATACGTCTCATCAAAATTGCAGTCTTCAAGGCGTGCCTTGAAAGCGTCCCCCGTTTGGGGTTCTAGGAATCTTATAATGGAGGGTGAGTCAAACCCTACGTAGATACCTAGGCGACGTTGAGGACCCATCTTGGTCCTCTGTTGTGGTGCAATGGGGATATAAACTGCGCAGCCGAAGATTCTCAAGTGAGAGATGCTCGGCGGCGTTCCATATGCGAGTTGCATTGGAGATAGACTCTGACCTCCTGAGGGTCTAATTTTTATTAGTGATGCAGCATGCAAAATTGCATGTCCCCATGCATCCACCGGCAACTGGGATTTCATCAGCAATGGTCGTGCGATCCATTGGAGTCTTTTAATTAGCGACTCAGCTAACCCATTCTGGGTGTGAACATGCGGCACCGGATGTTCAATTTCTATTCCCGTTGCCTGGCAATATTCTTGGAATGACTGAGAGGTAAATTCCCCCGCATTATCCAGACGTATTTTCTTTATTTGGTTGTCTGGGAAATGCGCCCGCAACTTTATTATTTGTGCCAAAAGCTTTGGAAAAGCTAAGTTGCGGGTTGAAAGTAGACACACATACGAGTATTTCGAAGATGCATCAATCAGTACCATAAAGTACCGAAAAGGCCCGCTAGGGGGGTGGATAGGTCCACATATGTCTCCGTGTATTCTTTCAGAGAAGCTAGGAGACTCAATATCCACTTTCAGTGGTGATGGCCTTGTTATTAATTTACCCTTAAAGCAGGGTACACAAAGGAATTCTCACTTCTGAAGAATCTTCTGGTTCTTCAGGTTATGCCCATGGGATTGTGCTAGGATGCGGTGCATCATCACAGATCCGGGGTGGCCAAGTCTATCGTGCCAAAGTAAGAATTTGGCCGATGTCGGGCACTTCAGGTGCTCCGTCAGGTTTGCTTCCTCTCTCCGAATTTTTGTATGGTAGAGGCCTGATGAGAGGCTCTCAAAACGTTCAAGTATGGTTTTAACTCCATTTTCTTGAGACGTTACATACAGTAATTCATTTTCTTTGACATTTGATGTTTCCAAGTGGAATCCGTTAAGACGGATATCTTTGAAACTTAGTAAGTTTCTCTTGGAATTCGGAGAGTAAAGTGCATCTTTTATTTTTATTTCTGTTCCATTGGGGAGCAACAGGGTTGCATTCCCAGAACCTTCAATTATGTCCGATGGCCCCGAAATTGTGTTTACAGGGCTCTTATACGGGATAATGCTATGAAAATAGCATTTGTGTTGAAGGATCGTATGTGTTGACGCGCTGTATACTAAGCAGTCATGAGAGCATTCCATCTAAAAAAAGGTGAGTAAACATTTGCATTTAGAAAGGCTAAATTTTATTCAGCAGAATTGAAGATACATAAAAGCTCTCATGAAATAAGATGTTCATACAATAAAATGCTAAGATAAATGATAACGGGCTAATCAAGCAGATTATCTGACTCGAAGTCTTTTGCTGTAAATTTGACTGTATTATTCGCAGCCACCAGGTTTGATTCAGCATTCTTTTTCTTGCTTTGTTTATAAAGCTCCTGGAGATGCACTGGGGTCCTGCACACTCTAGACCAGTGGCCTGTCATGCCACAGCTGTGGCACTGGTCTTCCCAGTCCCTCTTGGGTGGGGGTGCATTGTTTTTCTTGTTATCATTCCTGCGCCAGGTGAACTTGCGCTTCCCTTCATTCTTGCGCTGCTGTGGTGGGCCCTTGGCTCTTTTCTGTTGTCCCCCTTTCTGTGGTCTTTCTTTTCTTTTATTGTCCATCTTCTTTTTGAAGGAAGAGGTATGGTGAGCTTCTGGTGGGGGGACAGTGCCGGGAGGGCGCATATTGTGAGTGGCAAGAAGAAGCTCTCTGTTTTGCTCGGCCATGAGAAGACATGACAGCAGCTCTGAATACTTGGTGAACTTACGTTCACGGTATTGCTGCATAAGTATCGCATCCTTTTCATGGAAAGACGTATACGTCTTTTCCAGCATGCGATCTTCTGAGACTTTTTCACCACACAACTTCAGGCGTGAGGTAATGCTAAAAAGTGCTGAGTTGTACTCAGCAATGGACTTAAAGTCCTGTAGTCTCAGGTTCTCCCACTCATATCTCGCCCTTGGGAGTATAACATCTCTCTGATGTTTATACCTGTCCTTAAGGGCGGTCCATAGCTCAAGTGGATCTTCGACCGTAAGGTACTCAGCCTTTAAGGTCTTATCCACATGGCGGCGAATATAGATGATGGCTTGCGCCTTCTCTATGTCGCTAACATTTTCTTTTTCAGTCACAGCAGTGATGAGGGACTTGGCCCGCAGGTGAAACTTAACATCTAGCTACCAGCTTAGATAGTTTCTGCCTGATGCATCCAGCACTTCAAAGTCAACGCTTGCAATTTTAGCCATTTATCTAGCAGAGCACAAACATGCATGAATTAATAATCAATCAGAAAGAACATTTTCATGCGGAAGCAATATTTAATGAAAAGCTAAACGTGTGGATCGGCCAGTCCCACAAGAAAGAGTCCAAGAGTCCATAGTCCAAATTATACAAATTTGCAGCTTGAATAAAATAAAAATACAACTTTGGAAACCCCGTGGGTCCCATTTAATATCTTCGTCTTCAAGCGTAGCTGCCGACTCCATGGAAGTTGGTCTTCTTTCTTTGACATTTACATAAATTCCTCACTACAATTTCTCTCAAAAATAAAAGAAAAGTGCGGGAAATAAACTGTGGGACTAAACGGCCGATCCAAAAACCACATTTAGCAATTCATGCAAGAATATTGTGCTCATCAACATTTTCATCCACAGACATCACAGGCAGTTTATTCATATGAGGATAAAGCGATATTTAATCACTTAATAATTATTGGACCACTGGGCAACGTCATACACCGTTAGGTTAGGTAACTAACGGCAGAGCGGTCGCATGATCTTCCTAATTATTAAGTTTTTAAATAAAATGTACAACCACGCAAATAATATCCACATAATTTTGCCAGAGATGTAAAGCATGTAAAAGAAATTACGATGCATAGGTTGTAAAATGGGTTTAATCAATTAAATTGATTAGGAGCCCAAAATTAACATTTTCTTTTGTATGAGGGAAAAGGGTTCCCTCATCATCCCAAAAAGCCCCCCAAAAGATCCCCAAAATGCCCTTGTCTGCCCGATATTCGTCCCGTAATTTACCGTGATTTTTCACGAGTATTTTGACTTTGAATCCCCATTTTAAATTAATTTTTAGGCTAATAAGAAGTTGCCTTTTGAGGCGAGTTTATAGCCCTTTGCCTCCCCAAAATTTTTTTTTTCAGGTAAATTTGGCTGCGGGCCTGAAGCCCGCAGTAGGCCTATGGGTTTCAGGCCCATAGGGCTTTTTTTGGCAAATCTGTGGGCCTGAAGTCCACAGATCTGCTGTGGGCTTCAGGCCCACATATCTGTGTGTTTTTTTGAAATCTGTGGGCCTGAAGCCCACAGATCTGCTGTGGGCTTCAGGCCCACAGCTCTGTTTTTTTTTGGTTCTAGGGTTTCGCAGGCAAGTGGGGGGAGGCGCGCCGCCGCCGCCCCCTGCAGGGGGGGGGGCGGAGGGGCCGCGGCCCCCCTGCAGGGGGGCGCGGCCGCGGGGCCGCCGCCCCCCCCCGTAGGGAGGCGCGGCATCGGGGGCCGCCGCCCCCCTGCAGGGGAGGAGCGGCGGGGCCGTTGCCCCCCTGCAGGGGGGGTGTCACGCCCCGCTGCCCAAAATAGGGAGGGTCGGCGTGACAAGCCGCGGTATTAGAGTACCAAGCGCTAAAGTACACACCAAAGTCACGCAGGCCACTGCAAACGCTGAGGAAACACAGGCAGTAAAGCACAGACTGAACGATTAACAGAACAGTACAGCTCCAACACAGAAAGATAGTACAAGACACTACAACACAGGCAGTAAGGTAAAATACGACGAACAGAACATCCAAGAGTCACAGAGCACCGCTACTACATGGCCAGTACCGCACAAGTCCACTGTACAACCCCAACAGCAAAAGCTCCCACAAAAGTACAACTCAACCCTACGGGGTACAAAGGGAACAGGGGTACAACACTGCGTTCATCACACACACACACAACCCAAGACTACACCACGCGACCCACAATAACCATACACTACGGACCCTGCTGAGACGAGCTGCCCTCCGGGGTCTCCACTCCCGGGCCCGCCGCCAGAGAACCAGTGCCTGGACCTGTAGGGGGGAGGACACGTCACAGCGTGCCCAGTAGGAACTCACAACTCTACTACTCTAATCATAGTGCACAACAAGGAATCACAACAAAGGAAAAGGCATCACATTCCAGAGTTACTGTTTTTCCTTTATAGGTTAGTTTTCATGCATGAATTCGAAACCTCAGTAACGGGTCAGACATCGGGGACTGGACCTCACCCGGTAAAGTGGGTGGAATGCTACGACTTCCCGAGACAAGCTCTTACGAAAGAAGCCGTTCACCAACATAACCAATCTCAACCACAACCGCACCAACTCCCCGCCGCTTAGGGCTCGTCGGGAGTGGCCCACAACTCAGCAGTCCATCCCCCGCATGCTCACCCGTTACCTTGGCTTCCCCAACCCCTCCTAGGGCACTCACCCACTTCGAGTGGAACGAGACCACCCTAGGTTGTTGTTTTTTTACTAATCATTAAACCTAGAGTATGAAGCATGTAAAATGAGATCCAATGCATTCTTTTCATCGGGATGTTCACAACAACTTGCGAGCTTCATAAGCCATGAACATAAACATCCATTTCCAAACTTGCAACATAAAGTAGCATACCCATAGACAACACTTAATCACTGATGAATCCACATTAGCGACATGTTCCGAAGTAAACCAAAACAATAATCTAGTCATTAGCAAACAATGCAATTTGCTGAAATTTCGTCAACAGTCACAACATCAATGATTAACAGCCATTTTCAGTGAGAATTTAACAAAACTTACTGAATGAAAATTGTAGATATGGCAGTTTTGAGTTCACATATAAAATTTCATGCAAAACTATGGAGTATGTGATTTATGGTGAATTATTAGGTAAAGGGTGTCAAAACTGTTCTGCAGACAGATTTCTTTGTCTGTGTTCAAAGCCAATTTTGGGCATATTCTAGCCATAATTTCAACATAAAGTTCGCGAAGGACTTTGAGAAAAACCTGTTAGCTTTCCAACAAGATCAAAATCAACAAAATCTAAGATGTGTACAGGTAGTGGTGCTCGTTTTACTGAATTGTGTACAGCTTGACAGAATTCCTGTCATGTTGCACAATTCGAATTTTTACCCCAACTTTCAGTTCGAATCAGAAAAAGTGATGAACATGAAAGTTTCTCATAACTACGAGATAAATATCATATAAAATTTTCAGAGCATTCCTAATAGCCAATTAATCCCAGAACTCGGCTAAAGTTTCAGCAAATTTCAGGCATGCATCAAGATTCCTAGTTCTACAACATTCTTCCCAAAATTTCAGAGAAAACTCATACATATAAGATGCTTTCCATCATCTATAATTAGAGTAGGAGAGTGAAGAGTTCCTACCTCTTTGGAGCTTCAAGAATGGTTGATGGTTTGAGTAGTAGCCCTCTCCTTCTCCTTCTCCTTCTCCTCTTCTTATTCTTATTCTTCTTCTTCTTTTTCTTTCCTTTTTTTTCCTAGCTAATTTCAGTCATGGGCTGAAAATAATGGAGAGGGGGGAGAGAAAAGGGATTTAGGAGAAGGGAGTGGGGTGTGGGGTTATGGTGTAGGGTGAGGGGAGAGATGGGAGGGGGGTTAGGTGTACTTGGTATGGCAACTTAGTGCCATACTCTATTTTTCTTTTCATTTCTTTTTTTGTTCTTTTTTTCTTTTCAAAATTAGCCATCCAAAAGCTTGATTTTATTACAAGTTTGCCATTGCAAATATCTCATTTCCCCTTTTCACAATAACCCTTCACTTAAAGAAATTTGCCTTAAGCCCAATCTTACATTGATACCCTCATTTGGGTATAAATGAAAAATCGAGGGGCAATTTGCAAATCTCTCCACTCCCCGGGATTGGTGTGCACATGTACGAGAAACTTGGATGAATTTAACGATTACTTAGTATTTGCACACTAGGGTTGTTACACCCTACCCTCCTTAGAAAAATTTCCGTCCTCGGAAATTTAGCAAAATCAGGAGAGCAGTCATTTATATACAATACCCAACAACTGCAGAAAATATAAGATACAACAGTCATTGCTCAAACAGGTACGAGTATTTCTCTTGCATCTCATCTACTCGCTCCTAAGTTGACTCTCCCGGAGACTCTTGCTGCCACATGACCCGCACCAAGTCAATGGTCTTCTTCTTCAACGTTTTCTGCCTTTGGTCCAAGATAGCCACTGGTTGCTGCTCATATGTGAGATCCGACCGTACTTCTATCTCTGAAAAAATCTACAACATGTTTGGGATCTCCCACATATCTTCTGAGTTGAGACACATGGAAGACATTATGCACACCTTCGAGTGCCGGTGGCAATGTTAGCCGATACGTAACTTCACCGACCTTAGCAGAAATCTCGAACGGACCAATGTATCTAGGACTCAGCTTCCCACGTTTGCCAAATCGGATGGTCCCACGAACCGGTGAAATCCTTAGGAACACATAATCCCCTTGCTGAAATTCCAAGGGTCTCCGCTTTGTATCAGCCCAGTGCTTATAACGGTCCTGCGCGATGCACAGATTCTCCCTGACTGTCCGCACCACATCTGTTGTTGCCGCCACCAAGTCTGGTCCTAAAAACTCCCTGTCTCCAACGTCATCCCAACTTAAAGGAGACCTACACTGCCTTCCATACAGAGCTGCGAAGGGAGCCATGCCAATACTTGCTTGATAACTGTTATTGTATGCGAACTCGACTAGATGCAGATAGTCCTCCCACAAACCCTTGAAATCAAGCATACACGCCCGCAGCATATCTTCAAGAATCTGAATGGTTCTTTCCGACTGTCCATCAGTCTGAGGATGATATGAAGTACTGAAATTTAAACGCGTCCCCAGACTAGCCTGTAAACTTTTCCAGAAATGTGTGGTGAATCTGCTATCCCTATCGGACACTATACTCACTGGGATTCCATGCAGTTTCACGATCTCCTCCATGCACCTCTTAGCCAGATTCTCTGTTGACTGTCCAACTCGGAACGGAATAAAATGTGCCGACTTGGTCAATCGATCTATGATGACCCAAATCGCATCATTGCCCATAGGCGTCCGAGGTAAACCAGTCACAAAGTCCATGGTCACATGCTCCCACTTCCATTCTGGAATAGGGAGAGGCTGCAATAATCCTGCAATTCTCTGGTGCTCAGCCTTCACCTGCTGGCAAACCAAGCAGGACGCCACACTCTTGGCTACACTCTTCTTCATTCCTGACCACCAATAATACTGCTTCAAATCTCGGTACATTTTGGTCCCTCCAGGATGGATAGAATATGGGGAACTATGTGCCTCCTTCAATAGTTCTTCCCGAATCTCGCCACTTGGCACACAAACCCGGTTCCCAAATCTCAACGACCCATCTTCGTGAATACGAAAATCGGTACGAAGTTCAGCTTCCACTTGCTCTCGGATCCTCTTCAACTTAGCATCCCCTGATTGAGCTGCCTTAATCCTGTTCACCAAATCAGACTGGATCTGCAGCCCATCATAACAGTTTTCTCTCCTGGGAGTACAACTTCTATTCTCATCTGTCGGATTACCCACCGAAGTTGTGGTTGAGAGGTTAGCTTCATTACGACGGGTAATCTACTAAGAGCATCTGGCACCACATTCACCTTCCCATGATGGTATAGCAGATCAACGTCATACTCAGCCATTAATTCCAACCATCGTTGTTGTCTCATATTAAGCTCCTTCTGAGTGAACACATACTTTAGACTCTTATGGTCAGTGTATATCTTCACGTGTTCACCTAGCAAGAAATGTCTCCACAATTTCAAAGCCATAATCACTGCTGCCAATTCCAGGTCATGAGTGGGATAGTTCAGTTCATGCTCCTTCAACAATCTGGAAGCATATGCCACCACTCGCCCGTGTTGATGAAGGACACAGCCTAGTTCTCTGCCAGACGCGTCACAAAAAACTTCAAATCCACCCGAACGGTCAGGGATAGCTAAGATAGGAGCAGTGGTCAACCGATGCTTCAGCTCTTCGAACGCACGCTGGCATTCCTTCGACCAGTCATACGCAACATCCTTCTTCGTCAAATGAGCCAAAGGCGAGGCAATCTTCGATAAATCCTTAATGAACTTCCGATAGTACCCAGCCAACCCCAAAAAGCTTCGAATATCTGTGACTGTCCGAGGTATAGGCCAACCTTCTACTGCGGCAACCTTCTCAGGATCAACAGACACTCCGTCTCCAGAGACTATGTGTCCAAGAAACGCAACCTTGGTCAACCAAAATTGGCACTTGCTGAACTCAGCGTACAATCGGTGCTGCCTGAGGGTATTCAACACTACCCGCAAATGCTCAGCATGTTCATCCTCATTCTTCGAGTAAACCAGGATGTCATCGATAAATACCACCACAAACTTATCTAAATACTCGAAGAAGATTTGATTCATCAGCCTCATGAAAGTAGCTGGGGCATTCGTCACTCCAAAAGGCATCACCAGAAACTCATATTGACCGTATCGAGTACGGAATGCGGTCTTTGGGACATCAGATTCTCTCACCTTCACTTGGTGATACCCACTTCTCAAATCTAGCTTCGAATACACCCGAGATCCACCAAGCTGATCAAAAATATCATCGATCCGGGGAAGAGGGTACTTATCCCTCACAGTCACCTTATTCAATTCCCGATAATCAATGCACATTCTCCGAGATCCATCCTTCTTGTTCACAAGCAACACTGGCGCTCCCCACGGTGACACACTTTGGCGAATCAATCCCATATCTGATAAATCGGTCAACTGATTACGGAGCTCAGCTAACTCCGATGGGGCCATACGGTATGGAGCCTTCGTTATCAGTTGAGCGCCTGGAATCAGATCAATAGTAAACTCCAGGGACCTATCTGGGGGTAATCCAAAGATGTCATCTGGAAAGATGTCAGGAAATTCTTCAACAACCATTGGTAACACGGGCTCTGCTTCCATGTCCAAATACTCCACGACCGTAGCTCGAAACTTCAAGGGCTCAAGCTCGCGACTACCATCCCAAAACTCAAACTCTGGATGGTCAGGGATCCGAAAAACTACCCTCCTTATTCTACAGTCTATGTTAGCATAGAACATCCCCAACCAATCCATTCCAAACACTGCCTCATAGTCGGGTAACTCAATCACCAAAAAGTCTGCATACAACTCTCGTCCCCCGATCTCAACAGGACAGTTCCGTATCCCAGAGACACTACAAATAACCCCATTTCCGGTGTGAACATTCCAACTAGCAGCAAAGGTGTCAACTACTATGGAGTGTTGCGTCACAAACTTCTTCGACAGAAAACAATGTGACGCTCTAGTGTCAAATAAGGACATAGCAGGGTAGGAGGCTACTCTAACAATACCTAAGTATCACAACAATAAAACTCAGCCAACTAGCTAAATAGAATAACTGAGGCTCAAATCTAATAGACTGCATAGGGGCAAGATTCATACCGGTGATCACTCGACTAGCACCCTCCGAAGTCTCTACTGGGGTCATGGTGTACTGCTGCCGCCTCGGTGGAGGAACTGCCCCCTGGTTCCCTCGTCGCTGCTGGGGAGGTGGAGGGGGTCCTTGATCACTCCGGGACGTACACCCAAAGAACGGTTGTAGTTTTACCGCAAGCGCACGGTATAGCGGCGAGCGGGTATCGAACACAGGGAGGACGAATGACCGTGCTTGCTCCTAATCAACCTGGCTATTCAAGAATAGAAAGAGTTGCCTTGGGCGATCCTGTCACAATCGTCAGACAAATGTGCGAAATATCAAATCAAATAAAGAACGTCTAGGGAATGGGGAATCCCCGCTACTCACCGTATTTCATAGATGTGGTTCGTCGGTATCAAAATTGCTAGAATGAGAATTTGGATGAACTAGTTGCAACTAAATGTGGAACCCAGCTCACGCTCTCGCGCTGTTGCCGGTCTATAGCTATCCTAGGGTCGGGTCCAATCTCTTGCAAACCCTAGCATAGGAAAGCTAGCATTAGGATCAACATCATCGTCCAATTGCGCACCGAGCCCAATCTCTTGCAAACTCGGTCCACAATCTAAATTAGGATAGTTCATACCCGTCCAATCTCTTGCAAACGGGTATCGGCACGGAATTGCAACCGGAGATCCTGGTATCGGTCCAATCTCTTGCAAACCGATACTTCGAAAATCCGACTCCAACCCAATTCGGATTTCTAGGGCTTCCTATCAAATTGGGATCCAATCTCTTGCAAATCCCAATTGATATGAATACCTAGCTATCCGTAGTAATCCGATCCCAATCTAATCTCTAATTATTGATTCTAGCACGATTTCTACCAATTTATCACAAATACGAAATTGGGCTTGTAGGGTTCATCCCCACGCCCCAAGACGTGGAGACTACTCACAAATCATAGCAATAGCACAAAAATAATCAATGAAATAGACAATGGAATTCATCACAACAATGATATAAACAATAAAAATAGAGTTTTTGGGGAAGAGAGATGCAAACCAAAGTAGTTCTTCAATTAATCCAACAAAAATCCAAGTTTTTCTCTTCTCCAATCACAAAATAATAAAGCTAAAAAGTAATCTCAAAAAGCTGCAAAAAATCTAAGAGATGGCTCCCAAAACTAGGGTAAAAACAGGGCTTAAATAGCCCCAAAAATCGTCCAAAAATCCTGACCAAAACGCCCCTGCACAGCCTGTTTTCCGCAAATTTCGCTACAGGCAGCGCATCGCACTCGGCCGAGTGACAAAATTCGCTCGGCCGAGTGAAAACCCTGTCATTTTCCAGTAAGTCGGGGGCTCCAAGGGCCTTCAGTTCGGAGGCGGCTCGGCCGAGTGAGATGTCGTCACTCGGCCGATGGCTTCACTGCACTCGGGGCGGACGTGGTTTACCACTCGGCCGAGTGGGTCTTCTGAAGCTCAGGTGGCCGAAAAACAGTAACTTCGATCTTTTTGAGGGCCTTCGTCTGGGCGCCACTCGGGCGGACGTGGTATCGTCACTCGGCCGATGTGGTCTCCGTCGCTCGGCCGAGTACACATGGAAAACGTGTCTGAACGGGTCGGTCGAGCAGTGTCTCGCTGGTCGGCCGAGTGGCTCCTCCACTCGGCCGAGTGGGACACAAAAATGCCCAATCTGATTGTTTTGGCCTCCTCGTCGCTCTTGCGATGTCCATTCTTCTTCCGCTCCTCTCCAACAGCAAAATATCCCTCGGGGAGGTCGTCGGTGGCCGTGTAGAGTAAGCGCGTCTCGAGATCACTCCAAATCGCGCCAAATCACCTGAAATGCGACAAAAACAACAAATCGTGAAAAGCATCGCAATATCGTCGATATATCGTGAAAAACATGATTTGGGCGATCTAAATGGCATGCAAATCCACGGGAAAAAGGTGTAAAATATGGAGTGATCAAAATCCCCCAATCTTGCCTCTTACTCGTCCTCGAGGAAGATAAGTAAAAGGCGAACCCGGTGGATTCGGAAAACGAAAACGGCGAAAAACGAAAAAAAATGAAAAACGAAGAAGAATGAAAACCAAATGAAAATAAAGACGAAAGAAAGAAGCGAAGAGGTAGGGTGCTGGATCATTTTCTCAGGACGTGGGTTTCACTTACTCTTATAGCATGCACCGAATGAGAAATACATGTCAAAGAATCTTATTTTGATATCATAGTATAATAGTGCAAATAGAAATAGAAAACCCACGAACATTGATATAATCATGAAGAACGGAATGATCTTAAAATTAACATTGCCTGAATCATTTAAAGCGGTATACAGATCACAGATCACACACTTTTCAATTGAACGCTTTCTATCTGGAGTATAAGAGTATCACACTATAGAATAGAGAGAAT